>CM068345.1:45694123-45711623 GCA_034769755.1 Odontamblyopus lacepedii | reverse complement strand
TTTTATTTTTTTCATTTCAGACTAGCCCTGTTTGGTGGGTGCACTGTATAATGTAACCAGATGCTGCCCATTTTAACGATGTAGCCACACAACACAAGAACATAAACCTTCTTGCTTAAAACACTAGAAAGATGAATGTTTTATACTGAAACCACCCTGTTTTATAACAATAACTAAAAAACAGTGTTCTACACTGAGCAGTAAACAGTATTCTCGCTATACAGACACATGCTGTCTGCTATACAGAACATATGAATCTTAATTTACAGATTTTGTTTCCTTGACTGCCTTTTTGCAGCCACTCCTCGGTTTCTAACAAAGTCTCTTATATTTTGCACTGTTCTTTGCGCTAACACAGACCCTTCAACCATCTTGCAATGAGTACATTCAGTTCTGGTAGCCAATTTTCCTTTAGACATGTGATCATTAAAATATTTCACTGCTGCATTGACCTCAGCCTTAGACCATGGTTTTTTTGGTGCTGTTCTGGCTTGATTGTTTGGACCAGCATCTTGTCCTGTGTTTGTAGAAAAACAGACACAGAAGAACTGTGTTAAATTGCCACAGATTCCCATTTCTGTTTCTAAGATTACAATTGTCAGTCACTTTTTCACCACATCATCATAATTTCAGCATTTAGGATGAAGGCTCACATCAGCTGCAGCAAACCTAACTGAATTAATATACAATTAAAAAATGACCCCTTTGCCTTTAAACCAGCAGATCTCAGAACACCTGCAATTATTCTTATCAGGGAGGTTTATGTCACCAGAAGGAAAATGAATCAACTGACACCTCCATGATAATACTGTGAAATAGATAATGATATGAAAATCTAAAATGCACAACACTGTATTATATTTTTGTAGTTTTTATCTTCCATTTTATTCTATTGAATTTTGTGTTTTTTGGATGACTGAGTGATTCTACACACTTTTGTGTTCTTTATTACCTTCTAAACTTGTTTTACATAGTCTCCAAGCATTTTTTGGTTCTTAAATGGTGTAAAGGTGCCCTTTAATGAACTTGTCTTACCTTCAGAGCCTGGGACAGCCTCATTTATCGTGGATGTCACTGCTGAGACTGTTTCTGCTGAACACAAAATGTGGAGAAAGAAGTCAAAAGTACCTTTCATCAACATAAACGCGTATTAAAGTAAGGCCAAAATCTCCAGTGTTATGGACCTGCTCTGTGACTGTAGACTGTGAAGCAGCATCAACAGGTGCACAAACCTCTGCTGTTGTGAGTTCCCCGTCACTGTCATCAGACTCATTCTCACTGTCCTTGGCTTCAGTATCACTAAACACAATTTCATCGAGGAAATGGTTGAAATTAAAGTCAAATGATGACTGTGTACAGTTGCTTAAGACTAAACAAACGCTCCGATAGATGTACAAACCCTCTATTTCAATCTCATCCAGGGATTTTCCCTGCATGCTGGAAATCCTTTCTCCATTGACAAAAGTAGGTTGGAAGTCTTTGCCAGCTGTGTTGTGGGAACCGGTAGCCTGGAAAACTCTCGATGAACACGGATATCATGACCCAGGAAATCTGCAACCTGATCAAGTTATCAAGTCACAATTAAGGAAAATGCTTTTTTCACAAATGTAGTGTGGTCGGAATGGAAGTTGATCTTGAACTCTTGCCTCGGCCCTGATTGTAGATTCTTTTCTGTCCATAGCATTGTATTTTGGTCATCGCACCTGGTCGTCACGTAGCTGGATCTTTGTGGGAGACCTGTAAATCCCGGACTGGATTTCTGCCTGCCTCTGGCTTTTGAATCTTAAGAAATGTACTTATAGAGAGAGAAATCTACTTTGATCGACTTAATTTTGACAAATGCACCCCATAATTATTCCACTGTGTCCCTATTTGTTAATGATGTTAGTGATCATTGTGTGGTAGCAACAGTTCGAAATGCTAAGTTACCCAAAAAACCCCACAAATAATCATGAAGCGCCACATGAAAAATTTCTCTGAGCAGGCTTTCTTTCATGATGTGTATAATTTTGACTGGGAAAGAATCAAGCTCATAAGTGATGTTGAAAGTGCTTGGAAATTCTTTTATGATGGTTTTATTTGTATTGTAAACAAGCACGCGCCTTTTAGAAAAACTCGAGTCAAAGGGAGAACGCCTGGTACACACCTGACCTTGCAAATCTATTGCATGAACGTGGCTTGGGCTAAAGCAGGAAATCAAATTTAGACATTGATTGGCTCCACTTTTGAAAATTACAAAACTCTTGTACAGTTGCCTTTCGAAATTCTAAAGCAAACTATTTTCTCATGCAAACATCTCAGAACTTAAACAATCCATTAAAATTTTGGAAGACGATTAAATCTATTGATCAAACAAGTAAAAATTTGAATCTTCCGCCCTGTATATTAAAGGATGGCCAGAAAATAACAAATAGGGAGGAAATGTGAGACTGTTTTAATACTCATTTTGTTGCGTCCGGATCAATGTTTGATTCACTTCATAGTAAGTAAGTAAGTAAACTTTATTTCTATAGCACCTTTCACAGATAAAATCACAAAGTGCTTTACAGAGTGCAGTAAAATAGATGAAGTGCAAAACAACAATAATAAATGTTAAAACAGGTAAATAAGACAAAGAGCAGTGAATTAACTAAAATCTTGTTTGAATAACAGTGTCTTCAGCTGCTTTTTAAAAGAATCAACAGATTCAGCCACACAGAGACAGAGGCAGAGCCTCCACAGTCTAGGGGCGACTGCCTGAGAGGACAGGTCTCCTCGAGTTTTAAATCGGGTCTTTGGGACCTTCAGGAGGTTTTGGCCTGAAGACCGGAGGGAGCGGCCAGAGGTGTGAGGGAACAACATTTCTGACATGTATTCAGGGGCCTGTCCATTAAGAGCTCTAAAAGTCAAGACTAACATTTAAAACTCAGTTCTGAATTTGACAGGTAGCCAATGTAAAGCAGATAAAACCGGAGTGATGTGAGCTCTTCTGTTGGTTCCTGTTAAAAGCCTCGCTGCAGCATTCTGGACTAACTGGAGACGAGTGACTGCAGATCTGTTAAAACAAGTAAAAAGAGAATTACAATAATCTAAACGAGAAGAAATAAAAGCCTGGATAATCAATTCCGTAACCATAATCCCAGTGCGGCCAACTCAAACTCAAACAGTCACATTGTAAATGATTCTTTTAACTTTTCCCCATTCTCAGTTACATAGGTACATAAGCTCTTAAACTTCAACACTCAGACATCACCAGGTCCTGATAAACTCGAACTCTACTTTTTAAAATTAGCAGCCGATTTTATTGCTTCTCCCCTGACTCACCTTTTTAATCTCACTCTAGTAACAAATGAAATTCCACTGATTTGGAAATCAGCATTTGTTACCCCTCTGTTTAAGGGCGGTGACACATCAAACCTAAATAATTACAGGCCAATTTCTAAGTTGTCTGCCCTGGCCAAACTCCTGGAGTCCCTTATCAGCACTCAGCTCAAAGATTATCTCTCTGAAAACAACATCCTCTCAGAGTTTCAGGCTGGTTTCAGGAGACATCACAGTACAACCACTGCAGCTCTAAAACTAGTCAATGACATAGTCTCAACAATAGACAATAAAAAACACTGTGCAGCCCTTTTTATTGATCTCACAAAAGCTTTTGATCCCGTTGATCATTTTATTTTGGAACAAAGACTCACAGCGTGCGGAGTATCTAATCATACAGTAAATTGGTTCAGAAACTATCTCTCCGGACGATCACAAATTGTACAAGTAAATCAAACATCATCAAACAAGCTCAATACACACAGGGTGTGCCACAAGGATCTGTCTTGGGTCTGCTACTCTTTATTAGTTTAGTCTTTATTTGAAGGGACAATGTACAGATACATTAAGTTTAAAAAAACAGAGATGTTCTATATATTAACAACATAAGTCAGAATACTAGAAATGTACATTTTCATTTCTATGCAGACGACACAGTAATGTACTGTACATCATCCACTCCACTACAAGCTCTTCAACAACTTCAGATCGCTTTTAACACCATTCAAAACACTCACAATTCCGACAAAACTAAGTTTATGCTTTTCACAACCTGTAAAACACTCACTCCAAATCTCCCTCAAATTTGCACTTCTGAAAGTTCTCCAATTGAGTTGGTAGACAGATATAAGTATTTAGGTATTTGGATCGACAGTTCACTCTCATTCTCGTTTCACATGCAACAAATAACAAAGAAACTGAGACTGAAATTAGGATTTTTCTTTCAAATTCGGGCTTGTCTTTCTTTTGAGGCCAGAAAAAGGCTTGTGGCTGCCACTTTCATGTCAGTGTTGGACTATGGTGATGTGGTCTACATGAACGCTTCAGCTCAGAGCCTGCGAGCTCTGGACACAGCTTATCACGGAGCTCTGAGGTTCATCACTGGCCTCAAAGTGCTCACGCACCACTGTGTGCTGTACACTCGAGTGGGCTGGACGTCTCTGGCCACACGGAGACTCAAACACTTGTACCTACTTATATACAAATGTATTCTTGGTCAGCTTCCTTCGTACTTGCACCGGCACATAGTTCAGAGAGATGCTGGTGCCTACAGCCTTCGCTCACAGGATCTGTTTTTATTGTCTGTTCCCAGGGTTTGGTCTGAGTTTGGGAAAAAGGCTTTTCAGTTTTCTGCTCCTTGGGCCTGGAACCTGTTACAAAATGACTTGAAATGAAAGGAGCTGGTCTCCTCCTTTAAATTCAGGACTTGTGAGAGTGTGGCGACATGTTTCCTCAGTTGTGTTGATCTGAGATGCTCAGGGTACTTTGCTCCACACTGGTTTGCATGAACACGAAAACAGCCCTGTCCTCTGTAATAGCTCATTGATTTGGGTCTTGCAAACAGGAAAACATTTGTGGCACAAACATCACATTCCCTCCTTTTACTGGTCAGTAGTGAAAGAGAATTCACCACACTTGGTGTGAGAAGAACTGCAACCTTTCGACCTCTTTTTCCTGTGATTTCCACTCGACTGAAATAGTTGCAGAGCCTCTGTTCCATCTTTGACAAACCCATGGCCACATCTTCATGAAGCTTGGTGTTGTCTGTAACGCTAATTAAAGGCTAGGCAACACTAACTGCGCTAAGGTGGATTAGTGGATACAGAAGAAGATGGTTCGTGAAGGTGTAAATGAAGTACAGACCATAAAAGTTTGAGTTACTGTTTGTATATTGAGTTGAATTTTTCCCCCCACATAAATACACAGTAATAGTCGGGTAATAACCAACCAAGAAAAAAAATAACACAAAAACAACTGACAAAAGGTCAGCTCTCACTTTTCAGTTTGAATCGAGTCTTTTCCCCAAAAAATATTGCCCTTCTCTTGTTTAGACTTCAGGGTGAGAGTTCAAGAATCAGGTTTTAAAAAAAAAAAAAAAAAAAAAAAACAAATCCAACGGTTAAGTTGCAGGAGTTGAGTGTTTATGGGTCAAGCAGCGGTGGAAAAGAAAAGCATTGTCCTACCGCTCTGTTTTGGTCTCCTCGCCATCAGTGTCTGTGGAGAAGTTGATGAGGTAGTTGGTTCCGTCCATACAAAAAACCTGACCTAAAAAGGTCAAAACACAAATAAATATTTCATTAATATACTAATGTAAACTAATGTACTACTAATGTAACCTGACATAACAAATGAAAACAATGCATGATTAACATACATGAGGAAAAATACAATTATGGTATACACCATTAACAGACATGAATAATTAATTAATTATAAATAATATAATTATTCATGCTGAAATTAATTCATAAAACAGATGAATTAGTTAAATACATCAATGAGCAATTACTATAGTAATTAAATTATTTATTAATTAATTCAAAACAAGTGCACTTAATTCACGCATTCAAAATCTCAATATTTGTACAAATACTCAACCAGTGTATCAAGTGTTGCACAACAACAGGAAAACACGCAGCTACGTGAACACAACACTTCTTAAAGCATTTAGCGTTAGCTAAATATTCAATTCAATTCAATTCAATTTATTTTGTAGCGCCCAAAATCGCAACAACAGTTTCCTCTAAGGGCGTTCCAAGATATGGATGAGTAAAACATACACACAGACATATCAAAACAGGAATAAACAACATTCATGTAAAGCAGCAAATGAAACATTGTCCAGTCATCCCCTGTCCTTAGACCCTCCATCTCAGCAAGGAAAAACTCCAAAAAACCCAGGGTCCTGGGAAAAAGAAGAAACCTCGGGGAGAACTACAGTGAAGGAGAGATCCACTCCCATGGACGGACAGGCTATAGATGTCCAGGCCCGTGGGCCAGTTCAGTATGACCACAGCTACCCAGGTGGGGAAGAGCCGGGGAGGAGGAGGAGGAGAGGGGTCCAGCTGCCATCAGGCGTCTGAAAGAGTTCCACTCCACAGGGGGAGTGGGACAGGGGACAACATGTGAATAGCAATGAACGAGCTACAGATGAGAACATAGTAAGTGATGCTGATGAGAAAATAGGAGGAAACAGAGGACAGTGCTCAGGTTGCCACACTTCCCCCAGCTTGTTATCTCCTGCGGCAGCTTATCTTAGTGACATCAACTAAGTAACCTGGTCATAAGATATTCCGAAGAGGAAGGTTTTAAGCCTGGTCTTAAATAAAGAGACTGTGGAGCCTGTTTAACATCAACAGGGAGTTGATTCCATAACACAGGAGCTTGGTAACTGAAGGCTCTCCCCCCCACTGTACTTTTAGACACTCTAGGAACCACTAATAATCCTGCATTCTGAGAGCGAAGTGCTCTATTTGGCTGATAGGGGACAATGGCCTCCTGAAGATATGATGGGGCCATATTGTTTAAGGCTTTGTATGTCAGGAGGAGAACTTTGAATTTAATTCTAAACTCGACAGGAAGCCAGTGAAGTGATTTTAACACAGGACTGATGTGATCACGTCTTTTAGTTCCTGTTAGGACCCTGGCCGCTGCATTTTGGACCAACTGGAAGCTTCTTAAAGTACCTTTAGTGCAGACGGTGAGCAGAGAATTACAGTAATCTAGTCTGGATGTAACAAATGCATGGATAAGTTTTTCAGCATCATTTTTAGGCAAAATTTTTCTGATTTAATTATGTTTCGCAGGTGAAAATATGCAGTTTTACAAGCTTGGTTTATATGAGCTGTGAATGAGAGATTTTGGTCAAATACGACTCCAAGGTTTTTTACAGTAGAGCTAGAGGCTATACTCACATTGTCAAGTGAGATTATCTGGTCTGACAGAGAATCTCTCTGACCTTTAGGACCGACAACAATGACCTCTGTTTTTTCAGGGTTTAAGAGGAGGTAATTCAGGGTCATCCAGGTTTTGATGTCCTTCACACAGGCACTGAGCTTATCGATTTGATCGGTCTGATTAGGTTTCATTGATAAGTACAGCTGAGTGTCATCAGCATAGCAGTGGAAATTAATGCCATGTTTTCTGATAATGTTACCTAATGGCAACATATACAGAGTAAACAGGATTGGACCAAGCACAGATCCTTGTGGAACACCACAAGCTACTTTAGAGCAGGGAGAGGTGCACTGGTTTACACTAACAAACTGGTACCTATCTGATAGAGAGGATTTAAACGGCGGTCCCTCTGACACCTATGTCACATTCTAACCTCTGCAGTAGAATGTTGTGATCAATGGTGTCAAACGCTGCACTGAGGTCCAGTAGGACCAGGACTGAAGCCAGCCCGTTATCAGCAGCTAGTAGCAAATCATTTGTCACTTTAAGCAGAGCAGTTTCTGTGCTGTGGTGAGCTCTGAAACCAGACTGAAATTTTTCATATAAATTATTGCCCTGCAGATGGTGACAGAGCTGTTTCACCACAACTGCGTTCCAGAATCTTTGAGAGAAATGGAAGATTCGAGATAGGTCTGTAGTTGGCTAGTTCATCAGGATTTAAGCTAGGTTTTTTCAAAAGCGGTTTAATTACAGCATATTTAAAGGACTGAGGAACAAAGCCATTTTCTAATGACATATTTATTATGTTATGGATGGAACCTATTATTAAGTGGAGAGCTTCTTTGAGGAGTTTGACTGGAATAGGGTCGAGCAAACAAGTTGATGGTTTGGACGACATGATGACTGAGGTAATCTCCACCTCATCGACAGGAGTAAATTTGTCTAATGCTGTTAGAGGATTTATGTGGGATATTGGTGTTACAGACTGGATTTGCTGAATTTGCTCGGGGCTGATTTTTGGAGTGGCTTCGTTGATCTTGTCTCTAATGGTGTAATTTTGTAATCGAAGAATTCAAGAAAGTCATCACAACTGAACTTCAAAGGGAGAAGAGACTCAGGGGCAGTATGCGAGTTTGTCAGCCTGGCTACAGTGCTGAACAGAAATAGAGCGCTTAACTTGGATAAAGGTTATGAAAGGCGCTTCTATATTTTCAATATTAAGTTAAATTAAAGAGCTGCCTGTAATTCGGCTTTATTACAATACATCATTAAATAGCAACAGAAAACTTTACCTGAGTTTTCCGGGGCTGACACACAAGACTCCGTGCACGGCCGACCGGTGAACATGCACGGAGGCTCTATAGGAGATCTGCAAGGAGCAGGTGACCATTTTAGTTAATAAAATGAGTTAGCAATGGTTTAGACGGGTGGAATTTTCTGTGATAGTATTTTAGGTGTTGGCAAAAGTCTCACCTTAATATGCAGTTTGAACGGTGCAAATTTCCAAAGTTTGATCTCTTTGTTTGCTGAAGAGACCAGGCCACAGCCACAGCGGAGGGAAGGGGAAGTCAAGGAGGGAAACTTAAAGGAAAGGGAAAGTACGGCAGCGACACCGGAAGTGGACCCGCCAAAATAAAAGTCTCCGTCTTAAATGCGGGTTACATGTCTCTTTCATTAAAACTTTTGAGCTGCATTTTTGAAACCTCCCCAGCACGTCTTCGATTGAACACAGTGATTTGTGCAAGTGTAACTTTTGCAAGTTGAGCATAGTTATGAGGGCGAGTCACCGCCTTCAATCTGGAAAAGGCACTTTCTGCAGATTTCTCAAGGTACTGACGGAGAATCCGAACATCCTCAGTGAAGGGTAATGTTGACGGCTTGTTGTACTTTGCTTCACTCAGTGTGGTCAAGGCACCATGAGACACCAACTCAGACCCCTTGGACCTGTACAGTTTCTTGAATGTATCAGTGGACTTGGCCAGTTCCTCATCTTCTGCCATGAGAGCCCTACAATGGATAATGTCATTGTTTTTTTTAAGTGTATGTCCCAGTTTAAGGGCAAGGCTTGGTGTTCCATACAGTTGTTTTTCTGCATCAAAACCAGCAACTTTCTTAACAGCTTGCTCAACTTTCTGGAAGTTAGCAGGTTCAACAGCCTCCTCCAGGTTATGTATTGAGAAGTCTGTACGCAGACATAACAGCAAACGACCCACTTCTCTGAGCTTCTGTCTCATGTATTCGTTCTTTGTAGGGTCTTTTCCATGTCTGTTGTAGAGGGACTGGGCAAACTGAATGATAGACAGGTCATTTTGCACAACTGAGGCAACCTCATCCTGGTTCATGGCTGTCAGGAGCTTCCACGCACCACTTGAAATCTGGTGACTGGATACAGTCTCTAGAGCAGCAGCCACACCCAGTACTTTGGTTCGTCCAGGTTCTTTACCAGTAACTTCATTTTCTGGCTTACAGGGGCATTTGCGGACATGTCTCCAAAGTTTCCTCAGAATGTACATCCCTTTACAATTCATACAGTGAATAAACTTTCCTAATGTTTCTTTAGTTTTAGGTTTTCTCTTAACTTTCACTGGTCCCGTAGCACCTTGTAAAACTGCAGTGTTATGTCTAAAATTTCCCTTGTTCCGCATTTTTTCTAATAATGTTTTCCGCTCTTTTGAGTGCTCAGGCAGGGAAAATGCATGTAGCACTTCCACGTGTGTTGTGTGTGTTCTCAAGTGGCGGGAAATTTTGCTTTCTGGCCTACCACAAATGTAACAGTAATTTTTTATGGTCATCGTCAATTGTGTTGAGTTGTGACTGGGAAGTGGTGCTTTATCCTTTTCTTTTGACGCACCTTTGATAGAAGTAGCTAAATGTGATGTTTTAGGATTATTGGAGACCACATGGTCTTCAGGAGGTGGTGAAACCTTGGATATGGTAGACTCTACTTGGAGGTCAGCATCTAATCTATGAGAAGTTTCTTCAAGCATAACGTATTCATCTGTAACCTGTTCAGCTCTCGACTGATGAGGTATAAAGGGTTTGTTAATATCCGAATCATCGTCATCTTCTGACTCTGAGTCTGGTATGTAGTCCTCATCAGACAGGCTATAATCATCATCTGATATCTGACCTGTGAAAGTACCCTGTCCTGATCAGGCACCAGTTCATCCCCAGAACATGTAGAAGACTGTGGCTCCTGAAATAATGAGAAAACAAGTTAAATAATTGGACAATGCAAAAGATATTCAAGAAACCTTAAATAGGTACTCACCTGTGAATGATGGTGGAAGTCATCAGTAATTTGCTTTAGGCACGTTTTATGCCAGACACCTGAACAAACTGCAACACATTTTAAACCTGGTTATTTCATGGGTCATAATACCCTGCCTTCTAGGTATATCTAAAGAGTACTAGTCCACCTGTGGCAGTGAGCCACACACTACACCACTGTATCAAATACTGCATCTCACCTTTGCACTTACAGCCAAGCCACTTGAAGGATGATACAGGTCCCAAACACTGGATGCACTTGTCTAAGGATGATGCTGTTGCGCAAAGAAGTCAGTGCTTTTGACACTGTTGGTGAAAATATATGTGAACATTTAATAATGGCAGATTGAACTGCAGATTTCAGCTTCACATTTTCAATTCAATTCAATTCAATTCAATTTATTTTTGTAGTGCCCAAAATCACAACAACAGTTGCCTCTAAGGGCGTTCCAAGATATGGATGAGTAAAACATACACACAGACATATCAAAACAGGAAAAAACAACATTCATGTAAAGCAGCAAATGAAACATGGTCCAGTCATCCCCTGTCCTTAGACCCTCCTTCTCAGCAAGGAAAAACTCCAAAAAACCCAGGGTCCTGGGAAAAAGAAGAAACCTCGGGGAGAACTACAGTGAAGGAGAGATCCACTCCCATGGACGGACAGGCTATAGATGTCCAGGCCCGGGGGCCAGTTCAGTATGACCACAGCTACCCAGGTGGAGAAGGAGCCGGGCGAGGAGGAGGAGGAGGAGGAGGAGCCGGGCGAGGAGGAGGAGCCGGGGAGGAGGAGGAGCCGGGCGAGGAGGAGGAGCCGGGGAGGAGGAGCCGGGCGAGGAGGAGGAGGAGCCGGGCGAGGAGGAGGAGGAGAGGGGCGAGGAGGAGGAGCCGGGCGAGGAGGAGGAAGCCGAGTGAGGAGGAGGAGCCGGGCGAGGAGGAGGAGGCCGGGCGAGGAGGAGGAGCCGGGCGAGGAGGAGGAGGAGCCGGGCGAGGAGGAGGAAGCCAAGCAAGGAGGAGGAGCCGGGCGAGGAGGAGGAAGCCGAGCAAGGAGGAGGAGCCGGGCGAGGAGGAGGAGCCGGGCGAAGAGGAGGAGGCCGGGCGAGGAGGAGGAGGAGAGGGGGAGGAGGAGGAGAGGGGTCCAGCTGCCATCAGGCGTCTGAAAGAGTTCCACTCCACAGGGGGAGTGGGACAGGGGACAACATGTGAATAGCAATGAACGAACTACAGATGAGAACATAGTGAGTGATGCTGGTGAGAAAAAAGGAGGAAACAGAGGACAGTGCTCAGGTTGCCACACTTCCCCCAGCTTGTTATCTCCTGCAGCAGCTTATCTTAGTGACATCAACTAAGTAACCTGGTCATAAGCTATTCCGAAGAGGAAGGTTTTAAGCCTGGTCTTAAATAAAGAGACTGTGGAGCCTGTTTAACACCAACAGGGAGTTGATTCCATAACACAGGAGCTTGGTAACTGAAGGCTCTCCCCCCACTGTACTTTTAGACACTCTAGGAACCACTAATAATCCTGCATTCTGAGAGTGAAGTGCTCTATTTGGCTGATAGGGGACAATGGCATCCTGAAGATATGATGGGGCCATATTGTTTAAGGCTTTGTATGTCAGGAGGAGAACTTTGAATTTAATTCTAAACTCGACAGGAAGCCAGTGCAGTGATTTTAACACAGGACTGATGTGATCACTTCCATTATCGCCATGCTTCTCTATTGCTCCATTGCACATGTGCACTGATGTCTTGAAACTGCGCATGTGCAGACTGAATTAAGCCCCGCCCCCTGTTCAGGCCCTCGAAAATCAACCAATCAGATTAAAGCCCGCCATGTTGACGTTTGACATTTGCTTCACGATTTAGAGGCGCTGTGTTATACACTGGAAACACTGAAAAAACAGGTTAGGGGATAAACTGGACTTTCAAAAACAACGAGAATATGTGTTACTGAGACTCTCATGAATGCAAATACACTCTTTGAATTAGCCGGACCTTGGCATAGTCCGGCTAATCCCATGAGGTCCGGATAGCCCAGGTGAGGAGTCAGGTGTAAAGTCTGGCTAAACCATATAAACCAACACACACACACACGCATACACACACACACACACCTCTGTGTCACACACACATAAATCTGCAGTACAGCAGTGATGTCACACACGTGTGCGTCCTATTGGCTCAAAGTGCTGATGTCTTGTGTGTGTCCACAGACTCTGTGCGTCTGGTCTCGGGGTCCGGTCTGGTCTCAGGGTCCGGTCTGGTCTCGGGGTCCGGTCTGGTCTCGGGGTCCGGTCTGGTCTCGGGGTCCGGTCTGGTCTCGGGGTCCGGTCTGGTCTCGGGGTCCGGTCTGGTCTCGGGGTCCGGTCTGGTCTCGGGGCCCGGTCTGGTCTCAGGGTCCGGTCTGGTCTCGGGGTCCGGTCTGGTCTCGGGGTCCGGTCTGGTCTCGGGGTCCGGTCTGTGCTCAGGATCAGTGCAGATCTGGGACAGGTCCTGGACCGGGGTCTGTGACGGGGACTTGGGCCAGCGGGGGGCAGAGGTGCTGTGCAGGGAGCTGGGCTGTGGGGCTCCTTCTCTCCTCCAGGGGGCGCTCTCTCCTCTGGAGCAGAAGTTCCACTGTGAGGGCAATGAGTCTGCTCTGATGGACTGTCCCCGCTCCGACTCAAGGACCTGCTCCTCTGGAGCCGCTGTCACCCTCACCTGCACAGGTAAAGGGGCGGGGCTTCAGTGCACAGGTAAACGGGCGGGGCTTCAGTGCACAGGTAAAGGGGCGGGGCTTCACTCTGTCTCTTGTCTGTTCAGAGCCGCTCAGGCTGGTGGGAGGGGCCAGTCGCTGTGCTGGGACTGTGGAGGTGAAGCACAGAGGAGAGTGGAGACGGGTGGTGGAGCCCTATGGACCCTGGGACCAGTTGGACACAGCTGGTGTGTGCAGAGACCTGGACTGTGGCTCTGCTGTTTATGGAGAACACAGAGGTGGTTTTCCACAGAGTTCTGTGTGGCAGGTCTCATCTGACTGTGTGAAGAAGTCTTCAGTGAGAGGATGTGTCTCTGGTTCATCCTCCTCTTCCCGGGGTCTGGAGGTGGTGTGTTCAGGTAAAACTCTGATTTACATTTTGTGTCAGATATTTTTACACACACACACACACACACACACACACACACACACACACACACAGACACACACACACACACACACACACACACACACACACAGACACACACACACACACACGCACCTCTGTATCACACACACACACACACACACACACACACACACACACAGACACACACACACAGACACACACACACAGACACACACACACGCACCTCTGTATCACACACACACACAGACACACACACACACACACACACAGACACACACACACAGACACACACACACAGACACACACACACGCACCTCTGTATCACACACACACACACACACATACACACACACACAGACACACACACACACACCTCTGTATCACACACACACACACAGACACACACACACACACACACACACACAGACACACACCTCTGTATCTCACACACACACACACACACACAGACTGACCTGTCCAATCCCGTCTCTTCACAGACCTCCTGAATCGTCCAATCATCTCCGTGTCTGTGTCTGACGGGGCCTCTGAGGTCCGCCCTCAGGGGCTGCGGGTGCAGCTGGGCTCAAAGTTCAGGGTCCAATGCTCCGTGGAGCCACAGTACCCGGGCGGCTCCTTCCGGCTCCTCTCTCCCGCCGAGCCCCCCGCTCAGAACCGCACCCTGCCCGCCGTCAATCACTCCGCCCACTTCCTGTTCTCTGACGCTGAACACGCCCACAAAGGAAACTACACCTGTGTTTACCTCCTGCAGGTGTTTAACCACAACTTCTCCTCTCAGAGCTCCATCCTCCAGCTCTCCCTGGGAGGTATGTCCACATACAGACTCAGGAGAGGGTCAGTGGAGAGTCCTGGTCCTGGTCCTGGTCCTGGTCCTGGTCCTGTTCTGATCTGGGTTCTTTTGTGTTGCAGAGTCAGATTCAGACCTGATCATCAGAGTCGTGGTGATTCTTCTGTTGAAGCTCCTGTACATCCTCCCGATGTACTACTACTACTGCAAGGTCCTGACTATAGACCTGGTTTAGTCCTGGTTTAGACCTGGTTTAGTCCTGGTTTAGTCCTGGTTTAGTCCTGGTTTAGACCTGGTTTAGTCCTGGTTTAGACCTGGTTTAGTCCTGGTTTAGTCCTGGTTTAGTCCTGGTTTAGACCGGGTTTAGTCCTGGTTTAGTCCTGGTTTAGTCCTGGTTTAGTCCTGGTTTAGTCCTGGTTTAGTCCTGGTTTAGTCCTGGTTTAGACCTGGTTTAGTCCTGGTTTAGTCCTGTTTTAGACCTGGTTTAGACCTGGTTTAGTCCTGGTTTAGTCCTGGTTTAGTCCTGGTTTAGACCTGGTTTAGTCCTGGTTTAGTCCTGGTTTAGTCCTGGTTTAGACCTGGTTTAGTCCTTTTTTAGACCTGGTTTAGTCCTGGTTTAGACCTGGTTTAGAACCTAGTTTAGTCCTGGTTTAGACCTGGTTTAGTCCTGGATTAGACCTGGTTCAGTCATGTTTAGTCCTGGTTTAGTCCTGGTTTAGACCTGGTTTAGTCCTTTTTTAGACCTGGTTTAGTCCTGGTTTAGTCCTGGTTTAGTCCTGGTTTAGTCCTGGTTTAGTCCTGGTTTAGTCCCGGTTTCTGACCTGTTGTTGTGCTGTGTTTTGTTGTTTCAGGTCAGGGCCAGAGGCGGCGCTAGAGAGAGGCCCCGGCTGAGACTGAGACCGGTTCAGATCTGATTTGGTTCAGTTTCAGATACTTCAGAAGCATCATTAGCATCATTAGCATCATTAGCATATTAGCGTCATTAGTATCATTAGCATATTAGCGTCATTAGTATCATTAGCATATTAGCGTCATTAGTATCATTAGCATCATTAGCATATTAGCGTCATTAGTATCATTAGCATTATTAGCATATTAGCGTCATTAGTATCATTAGTATCATTAGCATATTAGCGTCATTTGTATCATTAGTATCATTAGCATATTAGCGTCATTAGTATCATTAGTATCATTAGCATATTAGCGTCTTTAGTATCATTAGCATATTAGCGTCATTAGCATCATTAGCATCATTAGCATATTAGCGTCATTAGTATATTAGCATCATTAGCATATTAGCGTCATTAGTATCATTAGCATCATTAGCATATTAGCGTCATTAGTATCATTAGCATCATTAGCATATTAGCGTCATTAGTATCATTAGTATCATTAGCATATTAGCATCATTAGCATCATTAGCATCATTAGCATATTAGCGTCATTAGTATCATTAGCATCATTAGCATATTAGCGTCATTTGTATCATTATTAAAATCCAACCCACCCGCACTATACAGTTCTGTAACATCGAGGACATTAACCCGGACCGTTCCTCATCACTCATCCATAACCTCCCCAGTGCTGAAGGCCTTTCTACAACACACACCTCCACCACACACTACAACACACACCTCCACCACACACTACAACACACACCTCCACCACACACTGCAACACACACCTCCACCACACACTACAACACACACCTCCACCACACACTACAACACACACCTCCACCACACACTACAACACACACCTCCACCACACACTACAACACACACACCTCCACCACACACTACAACACACACCTCCACCACACACTACAACACACACCTCCACCACACACTACAACACACACCTCCACCACACACTACAACACACACCTCCACCACACACTACAACACACACCTCCACCACACACAACACACTGCAACACACACCTCCACCACACACTACAACACACACCTCCACCACACACTACAACACACACCTCCACCACACACTGCAACACACACCTCCACCACACACTGCAACACACACCTCCACCACACACTACAACACACACCTCCACCACACACTACAACACACACCTCCACCACACACTACAACACACACCTCCACCACACACTACAACACACACCTCCACCACACACTGCAACACACACCTCCACCACACACTACAACACACACCTCCACCACACACTACAACACACACCTCACCACACATACACACACCTCCACCACACATAACACACACTCCACACACTAACACACACCTCCACCACACACTACAACACACACCTCCACCACACACTACAACACACACCTCCACCACACACTACAACACACACCTCCACCACACACTACAACACACACCTCCACCACACACTACAACACACACCTCCACCACACACTACAACACACACCTCCACCACACACTACAACACACACCTCCACCACACACTACAACACACACCTCCACCACACACTACAACACACACCTCCACCACATACAGACTCACTTCCACCTCACTTCTATTCCTCCGGTTTCTGCAAAATCTTGTCTGCTTTCTTTACCACCGAAATTCAACTGATCCACCAGCAACTTAACCCCTCCGTTTCAAGCCCACCCGTTTCATCTTCCGTATCCTGAACACACCTGCTTCCTTCTTTCACCCAAACCCACCTGCTTCCTTCTTTCACCCAAACCCACCTGCTTTCTTCTTTCACACTGCCCTCTGTCACCCAAACCTCCACTTTCATTCAGAACTCCAAATCCTCCACCTGTCAACTAGATCCTCTCCCTGCTGTCCTCATCAGAACCTCCATCCCTGCACTGTCCCCCCTCATAACTGATGTCATTCACTCCTCTCTCACCTCCGGTACTGTTCCCTCCGCTCTCAAAACTGCTGCCGTCGCTCCGATACTCAAAAAACCCGGTTCTGATCCCTCTGACCTCAAGAACTTCCGTCCCATTTCAAACCTCCCCAAATCTCTCCTCCAATAACATCTACGAACAGTTTCAATCTGGCCCCCGTCCCCTCCACAGCTGAAACTGCCCTTCTGAACATCACTAACGACCTCCTCCTCTCTGCTGACTCTGGTTCACTCTCCATCCTCC
>CM068345.1:45599941-45691523 GCA_034769755.1 Odontamblyopus lacepedii | reverse complement strand
TGTTCATGTGCAGTGTCTATGTGCAGTGTTCATGTGCAGTGTTCATGTGCAGTGTTCATGTGCAGTGTTCATGTGCAGTGTTCATGTGCAGTGTTCATGTGCAGTGTCTATGTGCAGTGGTCATGTGCAGTGTTCATGCAGTGTCTTGCGTGCAGTGTTCATGTGCAGTGGTCATGTGCAGTGTTCATGTGCAGTGTTCATGTGCAGTGTTCATGTGCAGTATTCATGTGCAGTGTTGATGTGCAGTGTTCATGTGCAGTGTTCATGTGCAGTGGTCATGTGCAGTGTTCATGTGCAGTATTCATGTGCAGTATTCATGTGCAGTATTCATGTGCAGTGTTCATGTGCAGTGTTCATGTGCAGTGTTCATGTGCAGTATTCATGTGCAGTGTTCATGTGCAGTATTCATGTGCAGTGTTCATGTGCAGTATTCATGTGCAGTATTCATGTGCAGTGTTCATGTGCAGTGGGCATGTGCAGTATTCATGTGCAGTATTCATGTGCAGTGTTCATGTGCAGTATTCATGTGCAGTGTTCATGTGCAGTGTTCATGTGCAGTGTTCATGTGCAGTATTCATGTGCAGTATTCATGTGCAGTGTTCATGTGCAGTGTTCATGTGCAGTGTTCATGTGCAGTATTCATGTGCAGTGTTCATGTGCAGTGTTCATGTGCAGTGTTCATGTGCAGTGTTCATGTGCAGTGTTCATGTGCAGTTATCATGTGCAGTGTTCATGTGCAGTATTTATGTGCAGTGTTCATGTGCAGTGTTCATGTGCAGTGTTCATGTGCAGTGTTCATGTGCAGTGTTCATGTGCAGTGTTCATGTGCAGTGTTCATGTGCAGTATTCATGTGCAGTGTTCATGTGCAGTGCTCATGTGCAGTATTCATGTGCAGTGTTCATGTGCAGTGGTCATGTGCAGTATTCATGTGCAGTATTCATGTGCAGTATTCATGTGCAGTGTTCATGTGCATGTTTGGCTGTAGTTGAGCATAAAATGTGTTGTGTAGATTTTCATCAGAAAACAAATTGAAAAGTTACGACATCAATAATTACAAACACAAAATGAAAAGTTCAGATTTCACTTTGTTCAGGACAAATACGACTTCACAGACGAGAAGAGACTCAAAAAAGCCTCATCAGCTCACAGACAGGAAGCAGAACTCGGGGTTAGTCTCTTGGCGTTAATCCCGCTGCCGTCTTCACTGGTTTAAAGCATCACTGACCAAACCAGGACCAGGACTGAACCAGGACTGAACCAGGACTGAACCAGGACTGAACCAGGACTGAACCAGGACTGAACCAGGACTGGACTAGGACTAAACAAGGTCTAAACAAGGTCTAAACCAGGACTGAACCAGGACTGAACCAGGTCTAAACCAGGTCGAAACAAGGTCTAAACCAGGTCTAAACCAGGACTGAACCAGGACTGAACCAGGACTGAACCAGGTATAAACCAGGACTGAACCAGGACTGAACCAGGACTGAACCAGGACTGTACCAGGTACAAACCAGGTCTAAACAAGGTCTAAACCAGGTGTAAACCAGGACTGAACAAGGTCTAAACCAGGACTGAACCAGGACTGGACTAGGACTAAACAAGGACTAAACCAGGACTGAACCAGGACTGAACCAGGTCTAAACCAGGTCGAAACAAGGTCTAAACCAGGTCTAAACCAGGTCTGAACCAGGTCTAAACAAGGTCTAAACCAGGTATAAACCAGGACTGAACCAGGACTGAACCAGGACTGAACCAGGTCTGAACCAGGTCTAAACAAGGTCTAAACCAGGTGTAAACCAGGACTGAACCAGGTCTAAACAAGGTCTAAACCAGGTGTAAACCAGGACTGAACCAGGACTGAACCAGGTCTAAACCAGGTCTAAACAAGGTCTAAACAAGGTCTAAACCAGGACTGAACCAGGTCTGAACCAGGTCTAAACCAGGTATAAACCAGGAGTAAACCAGCACCAGTCTTGGACTTGAGAGAGAGAGAATCCCCAGTCCGTGGAGCAGGGTGTCCTGTGGGGGGTGGAGCTCTGCACCGGTCCTTTCGCCCTGTCACCCAACACAACCTGAACAGGACTGAACCAGAAGGAATAAACCAGGTCTAGACCAGAACTGAACAAGGACTACACCAGGACTAATTTAGGTCTAGGTTCAATCTGGTTCGGTCCTGGTTTAGTCCTCCAGGTTCATTTCTGTTTTACTCCTGGTTTATCGTACACCAGTGGTAAGATATCGTAGCCACAGAAGCACCTGCCAGTCTGTGCTATCAAACTCTGACCCCCACAACACTCTGACCCCCACAACACTCTGACCCCCACAACACTCTGACCCCCACAACACTCTGACCCCCACAACACTCACACAGTCTGTGCTACCAAACTCTGACCCCCACAACACTCACACAGTCTGTGCTACCAAACTCTGACCCCCACAACACTCACACAGTCTGTGCTGTCAAACTCTGACCCCCACAACACTCACACAGTCTGTGCGATCAAACTCTGACCCCCACAACACTCTGACCCCCACAACACTCACACAGTCTGTGCTACCAAACTCTGACCACCACAACACTCACACAGTCTGTGCTATCAAACTCTGACCCCCACAACACTCACACAGTCTGTGCTGTCAAACTCTGACCCCCACAACACTCACACAGTCTGTGCTGTCAAACTCTGACCCCCACAACACTCACACAGTCTGTGCTGTCAAACTCTGACCCCCACAACACTCACACAGTCTGTGCTACCAAACTCTGACCCCCACAACACTCACACAGTCTGTGCTATCAAACTCTGACCCCCACAACACTCACACAGTCTGTGCTATCAAACTCTGACCCCCACAACACTCACACAGTCTGTGCTGTCAAACTCTGACCCCCACAACACTCACACAGTCTGTGCTATCAAACTCTGACCACCACAACACTCTGACCCCCACAACACTCACACAGTCTGTGCTGTCAAACTCTGACCCCCACAACACTCACACACAGTAGGAAATGTAGTAATTGTACTATGTCATAGTATTCTCCTGGTACTTGTAGTAAATGTAGTAGTTTCAAAGAGTAACCGTGGCCATGTGAGGTTGTGGGTTAGACTCCCTCTCTGGAGTGAGGTTGTGGGTTAGACTCCCTCTCTGGAGTGAGGTTGTGGGTCAGACTCCCTCTCTGGAGTGAGGTTATGGGTTAGACTCCCTCTCTGGAGTGAGGTTGGGGGTTAGACTCCCTCTCTGGAGTGAGGTTGTGGGTTAGACTCCCTCTCTGGAGTGAGGTTGTGGGTTAGACTCCCTCTCTGGAGTGAGGTTGTGGGTTAGACTCCTCTCTGGAGTGAGGTTGTGGGTTAGACTCCTCCTCTCTGGAGTGAGGTTGTGGGTTAGACTCCTCTCTGGAGTGAGGTTGTGGGTTAGACTCCTCTCTGGAGTGAGGTTGTGGGTTAGACTCCTCTCTGGAGTGAGGTTGTGGGTTAGGGACTCCCTCTCTGGAGTGAGGTTGGGGTTAGACTCCTCTCTGGAGTGAGGTTGGGGGTTAGACTCCTCTCTGGAGTGAGGTTGTGGGTTAGACTCCTCTCTGGTGTGAGGTTGTGGGTTAGACTCCCTCTCTGGAGTGAGGTTGTGGGTTAGACTCCCTCTCTGGAGTGAGGTTGGGGTTAGACTCCTCTCTGGAGTGAGGTTGTGGGTTAGACTCCCTCTCTGGAGTGAGGCTGTGGGTTAGACTCCTCTCTGGAGTGAGGTTGTGGGTTAGACTCCCTCTCTGGAGTGAGGTTATGGGTTAGACTCCCTCTCTGGAGTGAGGTTGTGGGTTAGACTCCTCTCTGGAGTGAGGTTGTGGGTCAGACTCCCTCTGGAGTGAGGTTGTGGGTTAGACTCCCTCTCTGGAGTGAGGTTGGGGGTTAGACTCCCTCTCTGGAGTGAGGTTGTGGGTCAGACTCCTCTCTGGAGTGAGGTTGGGGTTAGACTCCTCTCTGGAGTGAGGTTATGGGTTAGACTCCCTCTCTGGAGTGAGGTTGTGGGTTAGACTCCTCTCTGGAGTGAGGTTGTGGGTCAGACTCCTCTCTGGAGTCGGTTGTGGGTTAGAGTCCCTGACAGGAGGAGGTTGTGGGTCAGACTCCCTCTCTGGAGTGAGGTTGTGGGTTAGACTCTCTCTGGAGTGAGGTTGTGGGTTAGACTCCCTCTCTGGAGCGAGGTTGTGGGTTAGACTCCCTCTAGGGAGTGAGGTTGTGGTTTCGACTCCCTCTCTGGAGTGAGGTTGTGGGTCAGACTCCCTCTCTGGAGTGAGGTTGTGGGTTAGACTCCCTCTCTGGAGTGAGGTTGTGGGTTAGACTCCCTCTCTGGAGTGAGGTTGTGGGTCAGACTCCCTCTCTGGAGTGAGTTTTTTGGTTAGACTCGCTCTCTGGAGTGAGGTTGTGGGTTAGACTCCCTCTCTGGAGTGAGGTTGTGGGTTAGACTCCCTCTCTGGAGTGAGGTTGGGGGTTAGACTCCCTCTCTGGAGTGAGGTTGTGGGTTAGACTCCCTCTCAGGAGGCAGGTTGTGGGGTAGACTCCCTCTCAGGAGTGAGGTTGTGGGTTAGACTCCTCTCTGGAGTCAGGTTGTGGGTTAGAGTCCCTCTCAGGAGTGAGGTTGGGGGTTAGACTCCCTCTCTGGAGTGAGGTTGTGGGTTAGACTCCCTCTCTGGAGTGAGGTTGTGGGTTAGACTCCCTCTCTGGAGTGAGGTTGGGGGTTAGACTCCCTGTCTGGGGTGAGGTTGTGGGTTAGACTCCCTCTCTGGACTGAGGTTGTGGGTTAGACTCCCTCTTTGGAGTGAGGTTGTGGGTTAGACTCCCTCTCTGGAGTGAGGTTGTGGGTTAGACTCCCTCTCTGGAGTGAGGTTGTGGGTTAGACTCCCTCTCTGGAGTGAGGTTGTGGGTTAGACTCCCTCTCTGGAGTGAGGTTGTGGGTTAGACTCCCTCTCTGGAGTCAGGTTGTGGGTTAGACTCCCTCTCTGGAGTGAGGTTGTGGGTTAGACTCCCTCTCTGGAGTGAGGTTGTGGGTTAGACTCCCTCTCTGGAGTGAGGTTGTGGGTTAGACTCCCTCTCCC
This sequence comes from Odontamblyopus lacepedii, assembly GCA_034769755.1. NCBI lineage: Eukaryota > Metazoa > Chordata > Actinopteri > Gobiiformes > Gobiidae > Odontamblyopus > Odontamblyopus lacepedii. The sequence continues at coordinate 45,686,436 of CM068345.1, read as the reverse complement.
TGGGCTGTGGTCTGTCCTGACACTGTTCGCTCACAGACGCAGAGCCAGACAGACGTGGACAGATTTTTTTTATGAATGAAAATCTTCAGACGCACAGCTCCACGAGAGAGAATAAGGCCGAGCCAAAGGGAACAACAGTAGTGACATCCGGGCTTTAGTGACGTCTGAACATAAAGGACAGTTTAGTCGTTTTACATGAATATTGTGATTTGAAGAAGAGACTCGATGCAGTTAATTTAACTGTCAAATGATTGTTTCCATGGACAAATTCAAATCCAGCCGATTATTCTGAGAGTCTGCGCTCCTGTTTCTCCATTTGAAGTGTAAATGGAGGAGTGGTGTTTGAGAGAGAGTGGGGGGAAAGAGGAGAAGAGGCGGCAGCTCAGGTGTACTGGGTTATAAGGACAAATAAGACAAGGACTCAAACAGCAGCAGGGTGAAAGATAAAAGAAGATGAGGAGGAGAGGGACGGTGATGGCTCCGGTTTACATGGGAAATAGGAGAAGACAAGGAGAAGAGGGAAGGAAAGGAGAGATGAGAGGAAGAGAGAAGAGGAGAGGAAGAAAAGGACAACTCAGGTTTGCAGATGGAGTAAAAGGAGAGGAAGAGAGAGGAGGAGAGGGAGTGACGTGTCATGTGGTAAAACAGGAAGTGTCCACTGTGTTTTAGGGGGGTTCACCCCTGGTCCCCTTTAAGTGAACTAAACCCAGTGGACCAAAAAGTGAACCAACAGAAGAAGAACTCGTTTTGTGTTCACATTGTGAGTTTATTACAAAAAGGGCCGAGGTCTCTTTTTGGTCCCCCTGAGTTATGATGGGGCCCCAGTCCCTGTCTGTCCACACTTCATCCAGGTATCGTTTTTATCTTTATTTTTTGTATATGTATTTGCATTGGTATCAATCAGAACAATGACCACTAAAGCAGGTCTAAACCAGGTCTAAACCAGGACTAAACCAGGTCTAAACCAGGACTAAACCAGGTCTAAACCAGGTCTAAACCAGGTCTAAACCAGGTCTAAACCAGGACTAAACCAGGTCTAAACCAGGTCTAAACCAGGTCTAAACCAGGTCTAAACCAGGTCTAAACCAGGTCTAAACCAGGACTAAACCAGGACTAAACCAGGTCTAAACCAGGTCTAAACCAGGTCTAAACCAGGACTAAACAAGATATAAACAAGGAATAAAACCAGGACTGAGTCAAGACTCCTGTTTGCTTCGTGGATCCCCTCGGTCTGCGAAATATTGCTGCAAATAAAACCAGTCCATGGTGCAAAGACGGTTGGGGACCTGTGGGTTATAGTACATTGAAGAGAACCCAGTGCACTTTGTGTTCACACCGCGCAGATTAGGCGAATCGTACCACAGACTTTTGAGCGAACCATAGTGGGACCATCCCGGGACAGGTCTCAGTACGGTTCGCTTCAGAGGGTCTGGGGATGGTTGGAGCGTTCACATGTGCACAAAAAATTGTGTCATCGGTCTGAGCTCGTTTAAAGGGCTGAAACAAACCAAGTGTAAAAGCATCCTTAAAGTCCACCCCTCCAGCCCTGGAACTTTAACTCCCCACTGCAGGGGTCTCTAACCTGTACCTCGGGAGCTACCGGCAGCTCTTCACCCTGTTCCAAGTGGCTCCCCAAAGGATGCAGGAGTTAAACACATTACACTTAAATACATCACATTTAAATCTGATCACATGGCTGATATTGTGCAGGATAGACTGATTTATATTTTATAGGCATCTAAATACAGGAGTCGCTCTCTGCCACTTCCAGCTTTTAGAAGTAGCTCACCAGGAGTAAAAGGTTGGAGGCCCCTGCTCTACTGAATAAAAGGTTAAAGGAGCTGTTAACTTGAAAAAAAAAAAATGAAAAAGTTGATATCATAAGGCAGGGTGAGCAGACATCCCGGTTTAGCCAGGGCAATCCCAGTTTTGAGCTTTGAGACAGGGTTAGGGTCAGGCTGGGTCCCCCGTCCCAGCAGATTTATGAAAAACCAGTGACTTGTTCCAGTTTTATACAAGAAACGTTCCAGGTGTCTGTATTTTTGATCAGTTTAATCCCTGCAAACGGTAAAAAGAGGCATAAATTGTAACTTGGTCAGTAAAATACAAAAAAGCTGCGAAAAAAACAACCAAAGCACAAAGAATAAAAATAAATTAAAGCCGCAAGCGGCATCGAACGGCCCTCGCGGGCCGCGCGTCGCACTCGGCCGACCCGACGCTCCCCCGGGTGGCGCTGATGAGCCTCTTTGTCTCTGTGTGTTTGTGGCTTTGGGCTGAACTTGTCACTAAACACATAAAGTTCACACACACTGGATATGCTGATTTGCCAACATTGATTAACATGGGAACTTTGGGACATCGCCATGGCAACACCGTGCAAAATACAACTTTGGCCCCCCGGACTTTTTTGTTCGGACTGACCTGAAGAATCACTGTGCCAAATTTCACATTCTTGAATGAAACTAATAAGACACTATATCACTTTGAAAAGTAAGAAATTGTTGAAATTTTCCCATAAGGATAACATGGAGGCTTTGGCGCATCGCCATGGCAACCCAGTGAAATATACCATATGGTTGTCATTGACTTTTTTGATCGGGATGACATGAAGAGTCATTGAGCCAAATATGAGAATATTCTGTGAAATTAAAATATTTTTCATGAATGGGAATTTATCTGATATTTCCCATTAGGATAACATTGGAGCTTCCGCGCATCACCATGGCAACACGGTTAAAAATACTATATGGTTTACATTGGCTTTTTTGATTGAAATGGCCCAAAGTAATTTTGTACAAAATTTGGTACATTTTCTAAAAACTAAAATTTTGACCGTCCATGCAAAATTTAATTCTGTCCTGCAGGGGGCGCTATCACACCATTTTTGCTCCTGTCACAATTAGTCGGCTTTGGCACAAAAGTTTTACAAGTGATTAAAATTTGAGTTGAATCGGACTTTGTATGGCCGAACGGGAGCAAATTTTGACATTTGAAAATTGCAAAAAATCGGAACAAATTTTGCAGCTTCGCCGGGCGTAAACCGTGACAGTTATTTTAAACATTCAGCTATCGTTTGATGTCCCACTTCTCTAGTTGATGTACGCCGATTTTGACCCCTGTGGGTGAAGCGCCTTCAGAGGAGTTCGTTCAAATGCGACGTGAGTGAAAATGCTGACTCAGCAACTTTTTTATTTCAATCCAAGATGGCTGCCTTCTGGTTTGTCAGGGGGCGTGGCCATAATAATATTTTTTTTCTGTTTTCACATGAAGAATGTCTGTTCAATTTACGTGACTGTACGACAAACTTTATGTCGGGACATCTCCATAGGCGCAATGTATTTTGACTTTTGCAGGTAGGCGCTTGTCGCGCCACTTTTTATACCCATACATGCAATATATATTTTATCAAATTTTTTCGCCACTTCTGAATTTTGGGCAAAATTTGGTGAGTTTTGAGCGTGTTCAGGGGGTCAAATTAGAGCTCAAAGAGCAGGAGAAAAAGAATAAATAAAATTAAAGCCATAGCGGCATCGAACGGCCCTCGCGGGCCGCGCATCGCACTCGGCCGACCCGACGCTCCCCCGGGTGGCGCTGATGAGCCTCTTGTCTCTGTGTGTTTGTGGCTTTGGGCTGAATTTCTCACCAAACACAAAGTCCACAGACACTGGAAATGCTGATGTGCCAACATAGACAAACATGGGCACTTTGGGACATCGCCATGGCAACACCGTGCAAAATACAACTTTGGCCCCCCGGACTTTTTTGTTCGGAGTGACCTGAAGATTCACTGTGCCAAATTTCACGTTCTTGAATGAAACTAATAAGACGCTATATCACTTTGAAAAGTAAGAAATTGTTGAAATTTTCCCATAAGGATAACATGGAGGCTTTGGCGCATCGCCATGGCAACCCAGTGAAATATACCATATGGTTGTCATTGACTTTTTTGATCGGGATGACAGGAAGAGTCATTGTGCCAAATTTGAGAATATTCTGTGAAAGTAAAATATTTGTCATGAATGGGAATTTATCTGATATTTCCCATTAGGATAACATTGGAGATTTTGGGCATCACCATGGCAACACGGTTAAAAATATCATATGGTTTAGATTGGCTTTTTTGATTGAGATGACCTAAAGTAATTTTGGGGCAAATTTGGTAAATTTTCGAAAAACTAAAATTTGGCCCTCCATGCAAAAGTTTGTGGTGTTCTGTAGGGGGCGCTATCACACCAATTTTGCTCGTGTCACAATTAATCGGCTTTGGCACGAAAGTTTTACAAGTGATTCAAATTTGAGCCCAATCGGACTTTGTATGGCCGAACGGGAGCAAATTTTGACGTTAGAAAATTGCAAAAAATCTGAAAAAATTTTGCAGCTTCGCCGCGCGTAAACCGTGACAGTTATTTTAAAAATTCAGCTATCGTTTGATGCCCCACTTCTCTAGTTGATGTACGCCGATTTTGACCCCTGTGGGTGAAGCGCCTTCAGAGGAGTTCGTTCAAATGCGACGTGAGCGAAAATGCTGACTCGGCAACTTTTTCATTTCAATCCAAGATGGCTGCCTTCTGGTTTGTCAGGGGGCGTGGCCATAATAATATTTTTTTTCTGTCTTGACATGAGGAATGTCTGTACCGAATTTCGTGACTGTACGACAAACTTTACGTCGGGACGTCTCCCATAGGCGCAATGTATTTTGACTTTTGCAGGTGGCGCTGTCGCGCCACTTTTTTATAACCATACATGCAACATATATTTTATCAAATTTTTCGCCACTTCTGAATTTTGGGCAAAATTTGGTGAGTTTTTGAGCGTGTTCAGGGGGTCAAATTAGAGCTCAAAGAGCAGAAAAAAAAGAAGAAGAATTAAAGCCGCAAGCGGCATCGAACGGCCCCTCGCCCAGTGGTCATCGCACTCGGCCGACCCGACGCTCCCCCGGGTGGCGCTGACGCTCCCCCGGGTGGCGCTGACGCTCCCCCGGGTGGCGCTGATGAGCCTCTTGTCTCTGTGTGTTTGTGGCTTTGGGCTGAACTTGCCACCAAACACATAAAGTCCACACACACTGGAGATACTGATGTGTTAACATTGACGAATATGGGCACTTTGGGACATCGCCATGGCAACACCGTGCAAAATACAACTTTGGCCCCCCGGACTTTTTTGTTCGGACTGACCTGAAGAATCACTGTGCCAAATTTCACGTTCTTGAATGAAACTAATAAGACGCTATATCACTTTGAAAAGTAAGAAATTGTTGAAATTTTCCCATAAGGATAACATGGAGGCTTTGGCGCATCGCCATGGCAACCCAGTGAAATATACCATATGGTTGTCATTGACTTTTTTGATCGGGATGACAGGAAGAGTCATTGTGCCAAATTTGAGAATATTCTGTGAAAGTAAAATATTTGTCATGAATGGGAATTTATCTGATATTTCCCATTAGGATAACATTGGAGATTTTGGGCATCACCATGGCAACACGGTTAAAAATATCATATGGTTTAGATTGGCTTTTTTGATTGAGATGACCTAAAGTAATTTTGGGGCAAATTTGGTAAATTTTCGAAAAACTAAAATTTGGCCCTCCATGCAAAAGTTTGTGGTGTTCTGTAGGGGGCGCTATCACACCAATTTTGCTCGTGTCACAATTAATCGGCTTTGGCACGAAAGTTTTACAAGTGATTCAAATTTGAGCCCAATCGGACTTTGTATGGCGAGCAGGAGCAAATTTTGACGTTAGAAAATTGCCAAAAATCTGAACAAATTTTGCAGCTTCGCCGCGCGTAAACCGTGACAGTTATTTTTAAAATTCAGCTATCGTTTGATGCCCCACTTCTCTAGTTGATGTACGCCGATTTTGACCCCTGTGGGTGAAGCGCCTTCAGAGGAGTTCGTTCAAATGCGACGTGAGCGAAAATGCTGACTCGGCAACTTTTTCATTTCAATCCAAGATGGCTGCCTTCTGGTTTGTCAGGGGGCGTGGCCATAATAATATTTTTTTTCTGTCTTGACATGAGGAATGTCTGTACCGAATTTCGTGACTGTACGACAAACTTTACGTCGGGACGTCTCCCATAGGCGCAATGTATTTTGACTTTTGCAGGTGGCGCTGTCGCGCCACTTTTTTATAACCATACATGCAACATATATTTTATCAAATTTTTCGCCACTTCTGAATTTTGGGCAAAATTTGGTGAGTTTTTGAGCGTGTTCAGGGGGTCAAATTAGAGCTCAAAGAGCAGAAGAAAAGAATAAAAATTAAAGCCGCAGCGGCATCGAACGGCCCCTCGCGGTCAGCGTGATCGCACTCGGCCGACCAGCGCTCCCCGGGTGGCGCCGACGCTCCCCCGGGTGGCGCTGATGAGCCTCTTGTCTCTGTGTGTTTTGTGGCTTTGGGCTGAACTAAACACAAAGTCCACACACACTGGAGATACTGATGTGTTAACAGTGACAAATATGGGCACTTTGGGACATCGCCATGCTAACACCGTGCAAAATACAACTTTGGCCCCCGGACTTTTTGTTCAAACTGACCTGAAGAATCACTGTGCCAAAATTCACATTCTTGAATGAAACTAATAAGACGTTATATCACTTTGAAAAGTAAGAAATTGTTGAAATTTTCCCATAAGGATAACATGGAGGGTTTGGCGCATCGCCATGGCAACCCAGTGAAATATAGCATATGGTTGTCATTGACTTTTTTGATCGGGATGACATGAAGAGTCATTGTGCCAAATATGAGAATATTCTGTGAAAGTAAAATATTTTTCATGAATGGGAATTTATCTGATCTTTCCCATTAGGATAACATTGGAGCTTTCGCGCATCACCATGGCAACACGGTTAAAAATATCATATGGTTTACATTGGCTTTTTTGATTGAGATGACCTAAAGTAATTTTGGGGCAAATTTGGTACATTTTCGAAAAACTAAAATTTGGCCCTCCATGCAAAATTTTGTGGTGTTCTGTAGGGGGCGCTATCACACCATTTTCGCTCGTGTCACAATTAGTCGGCTTCGGCACAAAAGTTTTACAAGTGATTAAAATTTGAGTTGAATCGGACTTTGTATGGCTGAACGGGACCAAATTTTGACGTTAGAAAATTGCAAAAAATCTGACCAAATTTTGCAGCTTCGCCGCACGTAAACCATGACAGTTATTTTAAAAATTCAGCTATCATTTGATGCCCCACTTCTCTAGTTGATGTACGACGATTTTGACCCCTGTGGGTGAAGCGCCTTCAGAGGAGTTCGTTCAAATGCGACGTGAGCGAAAATGCTGACTCGGCAACTTTTTAATTTCAATCCAAGATGGCTGCCTTCTGGTTTGTCAGGGGGCGTGGCCATAATAATATTTTTTTTCTGTCTTGACATGAGGAATGTCTGTACCGAATTTCGTGACTGTACGACAAACTTTACGTCGGGACGTCTCCCATAGGCGCAATGTATTTTGACTTTTGTAGGTGGCACTGTCGCGCCACTTTTTTATACCCATACATGCAATATATATTTTATCAAATTTTTCGCCACTTCTGAATTTTGGGCAAAATTTGGTGAGTTTTTGAGCGTGTTCAGGGGGTCAAATTAGAGCTCAAAGAGCAGAAGAAAAAAGAATAAATAAATAAAAATAAATAAAAATAATAATAATTTTAGCAAAAACAATATATCCTTTTACATAGGAAACACATATTATACATTTTTTGAAAGCTCTCGAGCTTCCCCACGTCACCGTGGGGTCATTGGTGAATGACGGGCGCTTACGCGCCCGTCATTCACCATCTCGTCAGGGTCCGCCATTGACCCGCCATTGATTTCCATTCATTTTAGCAGCTATAAATATGGGCCATGCCTTCGGCATGGGGGCTTAGATACAGCTTGATGTCAGGAGTGTGTTTTAGGAACAGGAGGCGCTTCGCGCTACTTTTGTCAACATTGAGTGAATGGGCTTCGCCCATTCACTCAATGTTGACGATGACTTGTTAGCAAGAACAAATATGCATGTCCCATGCCTTCGGCATGGGTTGCTAGGATACTGCTGTTCACGGTGAGTGCGATCGAGGGACGAAGTTCAGCGCTTCGCGCTGAACTTCGTAAGACAGTTAGCAACGATGATGCCTGGGCTTCGCCCAGGCATCATCGTATGAGCTAATAGGCCCCTCGCCCTGTAGGGCTCGGGCCTAATAAATAAATTAAAGCCGCATAGCGGCATCGAGCGCAGCCCTCGCGCTGCGTCGCACTCGGCCGACCCGACGCTCCCCCGGGTGGTGCTGACACTCCCCCGGGTGGCGCTGATGAGCCTCTTGCCTCTGTGCGTTTGTGGCTTTGGGCTGAACTTGCCACCAAACACATAAAGTCCACACACACTGGAGATACTGATGTGTTAACATTGACGAATATGGGCACTTTGGGACATCGCCATGGCAACACCGTGCAAAAATACAACTTTGGCACCCAAGACTTTTTTGTTCGGACTGACCTGAAGAATCACTGTGCTAAATTTCACATTCTTGAATGAAAGTAATAAGACGCTATATCACTTTGAAAAGTAAGAAATTGTTGAAATTTTCCCATAAGGATAACATGGAGGCTTTGGCGCATCGCCATGGCAACCCTGTGAAATATACCATATGGTTGTCATTGACTTTTTGGTCGGGATGACATGAAGAGTCATTGAGCCAAATTTGAGAATATTCTGTGAAAGTAAAATATTTTTCATGAATGGGAATTTATCTCATCTTTACCATTAGGATAACATTGGAGCTTTCGCATCACCATGGCAACACGGTTAAAAATACGATATGGTTTACTTTGGCTTTTTTGATTGAGATGACCTAAAGTAATTTTGGGGCAAATTTGGTACAATTTAGAAAAACTAAAATTTTGACCGTCCATGCAAAATTTTATTGTGTCCTGCAGGGGGCGCTATCACACCATTTTTGCTCGTGTCACAATTAGTCGGCTTTGGCACAAAAGTTTTACAAGTGATTAAAATTTGAGCCAAATCGGACTTTTCATGGCGAGCGGAGCAAATTTTGACGTTAGAAAATTGCCAAAAATCTGAACAAATTTTGCAGCTTCGCGGCGTAAACCGTGACAGTTATTTTAAAAATTCAGCTATCGTTTGATGCCCCACTTCTCTAGTTGATGTACGCCGATTTTGACCCCTGTGGGTGAAGCGCCTTCAGAGGAGTTCGTTCAAATGCGGCGTGGCGAAAATGCTGACTCTGCAACTTTTTATTTCAATCCAAGATGGCCGCCTTCTGGTTTGTCAGGGGGCGTGGCCATAATAATATTTTTTTTCTGTTTTCATATGAAGAATGTCTGTACCGAATTTCGTGACTGTACGACAAACTTTACGTCGGGACATCTCCCATAGGCGCAATGTATTTTGACTTTTGCAGGTGGCGCTGTCGCGCCACTTTTTTATACCCATACATGCAATATATATTTTATCAAATTTTTCGCCACTTCTGAATTTTGGGCAAAATTTGGTGAGTTTTTGAGCGTGTTCAGGGGGTCAAATTAGAGCTCAAAGAGCAGAAGAAAAAAGAATAAATAAACAAATAAACAATAAATAAAAAAAATAATAATAATTTTAGCAAAAACAATATATCCTTTTACATAGGAAAGACATATTATACATTTTTTGAAAGCTCTCGAGCTTCCCCACGTCACCGTGGGGTCATTGGTGAATGACGGGCGCTTACGCGCCCGTCATTCACCATCTCGTCGGACTCTCTCATTGACCCCCATTGATTTCCATTCATTTTGGCAGCTGTAAATATGGCCCATGCCTTCGGCATGGGGGCTTGGATACAGCTTGATGTCAGGAGTGTGTTTTGGGGACAGGGCGCTTGGCGCTACTTTTGTCAACATTGAGTGAATGGGCTTCGCCCATTCACTCAATGTTGACGATGACTTGTTAGCAAGAACAAATATGCATGTCCCATGCCTTCGGCATGGGTTGCTAGGATACTGCTGTTCACGGAGAGAGCGAGGGAGTGACGAAGTTCAGCGCTTCGCGCTGAACCGTGAAGACAGTTAGCAGCGATGATGCCTGGGCCGCCCAGGCATCATCGTGCGAGCTGTCAGGCCCTACGCCCTGTAGGGGCTCGGGCCTAATTAAAGCCGCAGCGGCATCGAGCGACCCTCGCGGGCCGCAGATCGCACTCGGCCGACCAGACGCTCCCGGGTGGCGCTGACGTTCCCCCGGGTGGCGCTGACGCTCCCCCGGGTGGCGCTGATGAGCCTCTTGTCTCTGTGTGTTTGTGGCTTTGAGCTGAACTTGCCACCAAACACATAAAGTCCACAGACACTGGAAATGCTGATGTGTTAACATTGACGAATATGGGCAATTTGGGACATCGCCATGGCAACACAGTGCAATATACAAAATTGTAGACCAGGACTTTTTTGTTCGGAATGACATGAAGATTCACTGTGCCAAATTTCACGTTCTTGAATGAAACAAATAAGACGTTATATCACTTTGAAAAGTAAGAAATTGTTGAAATTTTCCCATAAGGATAACATGGAGGCTTTGGCGCATCGCCATGGCAACCCAGTGAAATATACCATATGGTTGTCATTGACTTTTTTGATCGGGATGACATGAAGAGTAATTGTGCCAAATTTGAGAATATTCTGTGAAAGTAAAATATTTTTCATGAATGGGAATTTATCTGATATTTTCCATTAGGATAACATTGGAGGTTTCGTGCATCACCATGGCAACACGGTTAAAAATACCATATGGTTTACATTGGCTTTTTGATTGAGATGGCCCAAAGTAATTTTGTACAAAATTTGGTACATTTTAGAAAAACTAAAATTTTGACCGTCCATGCAAAATTTAATTCTGTCCTGCAGGGGGCGCTATCACACCATTTTTGCTCGTGTCACAATTAATCAGCTTTGGCAAGAAAGTTTTACAAGTGATTCAAATTTGAGCCCAATCGGACTTTGTATGGCGAGCAGGAGCAAATTTTGACATTAGAAAATTGCCAAAAATCTGAACAAATTTTGCAGGTTCGCGCGCGTAAACCGTGACAGTTATTTTAAAAATTCAGCTATCGTTTGATGCCCCACTTCTCTAGTTGATGTCGCCGATTTTGACCCCTGTGGGTGAAGCGCCTTCAGAGGAGTTCGTTCAAATGCGACGTGGCGAAAATGCTGACTCGGAACTTTTATTTCAATCCAAGATGGCCGCCTTCTGGTTTGTCAGGGGCGTGGCCATAATACTATTTTTCTGTTTTCACATGAGGAATGTCTGTACCGAATTTCGTGACTGTCACGACAAACTTTACGTCAGGATGTCTCCCATAGGCGCAATGTATTTTGACTTTTGCAGGTGGCGCTGTCGCGCCACTTTTTTATACCCATACATGCAATATATATTTTATCAAATTTTTCGCCACTTCTGAATTTTGGGCAAAATTTGGTGAGTTTTTGAGCGTGTTCAGGGGGTCAAATTAGAGCTCAAAGAGCAGAAGAAAAAGAATTAAAGCCATAGCGGCATCGAGCGACCCCTCGCTGGGCCGCGTATCGCCTCGGCCCGACCGCCCGCTCCCCGGGTGGCGCTGACGCTCCCCCGGGTGGCGCTGATGAGCCTCTTGTCTCTGTGTGTTTGTGGCTTTGGGCTGAACTTCTCACTAAACACATAAAGTCCACAGACACTGGAGATCCTGATGTGTTAACATTGACGAATATGGGCAATTTGGGACATCGCCATGGCAACACCGTGCAAAATACAACTTTGGCCCCTCGGACTTTTTTGTTTGGACTGACCTGAAGAATCACTGTGCCAAATTTCACATTCTTCAATTAAACTATTAAGCCGTTATATCACTTTGAAAAGTAAGAAATTGTTGAAATTTTCCCATAAGGATAACATGGAGGATTTGGTGCATCGCCAAGGCAACCCAGTGAAATATACAATATGGTTGTCATTGACTTTTTTGATCGGGATGACATGAAGAGTCATTGTGCCAAATATGAGAATATTCTGTGAAAGTAAAATATTTTTCATGAATGGGAATTTATCTGATATTTCTCATTAGGATAACATTGGAGCTTTCGCGCATCACCATGGCAACACGGTTCAAAATACAATATGGTTTACATTGGCTTTTTTGATTGAGATGGCCCAAAGTAATTTTGTACAAAATTTGGTACATTTTAGAAAAACTAAAATTTGGCCCTCCATGCAAAATTTTGTGGTGTTCTGTAGGGGGCGCTATCACACCATTTTTGCTCGTGTCACAATTAGTCGGCTTTGGCACAAAAGTTTTACAAGTGATTAAAATTTGAGTTGAATCGGACTTTGTATGGCCGAACGGGAGCAAATTTTGACATTTGAAAATTGCCAAAAATCTGAACAAATTTTGCAGCTTCGCCGCGCGTAAACCGTGAGAGTTATTTTAAAAATTCAGCTATCGTTTGATGCCCCACTTCTCTAGTTGATGTACGCCGATTTTGACCCCTGTGGGTGAAGCGCCTTCAGAGGAGTTCGATCAAATGCCACGTGAGCGAAAATGCTGACTCAGCAACTTTTTTATTTCAATCCCAGATGGCTGCCTTCTGGTTTGTCAGGGGGCGTGGCCATAATAATATTTTTTTTCTGTCTTGACATGAGGAATGTCTGTACCAAATTTCGTGACTGTACGACAAACTTTACGTCGGGACATCTCCCATAGGCGCAATGTATTTTGACTTTTGCAGGTGGCGCTGTCCCGCCACTTTTTTATGCCCACATATGCAACATATATTTTATCAAATTTTTCGCCACTTCTGAATTTTGGGCAAAATTTGGTGAGTTTTTGAGCGTGTTCAGGGGGTCAAATTAGAGCTCAAAGAGCAGAAGAAAAAAGAATAAATAAACAAAAATAAACAATAAATTAAAGCCGCAAGCGGCATCGAACGGCCCTCGCGGGCCGCGCATCGCACTCGGCCGACCCGACGCTGCCCCGGGTGGCGCTGACGCTCCCCCAGGTGGCGCTGATGAGCCTCTTGTCTCTGTGTGTTTGTGGCTTTGGGCTGAACTTGCCACCAAACACACAAAGTCCACACACACTGGCGATACTGATGTGTTAACATTGACGAATATTGGCACTTTGGGACATCGCCATGGCAACACCGTGCAAAATACAACTTTGGCCCCCCAGACTTTTTTGTTTGGACTGACCTGAAGAATCACTGTGCCAAATTTCACATTCTTGAATGAAACTAATAAGACGCTATATCACTTTGAAAAGTAAGAAATTGTTGAAATTTTCCCATAAGGATAACATGGAGGCTTTCGCGCATCACCATGGCAACCCAGTGAAATATACCATATGGATTACATTTGCTTTTTTGATTGAGATGGCCCAAAGTAATTTTGTACAAAATTTGGTACATTTTAGAAAAAGTAAAATTTTGACCGTGTTGCCGCGCGTCGCACTCGGCCGTCCCGACGCTCCCCCGGGTGGCGCTGGCGCTCCCGGGTGGCGCTGACGCTCCCGGGTGGCGCTGATGAGCCTCTTGTCTCTGTGTGTTTGTGGCTTTGGGCTGAACTTGCCACCAAACACATAAAGTCCACACACACTGGAGATCCTGATGTGTTAACATAGACAAACATGGGCACTTTGGGACATCGCCATGGCAACACCGTGCAAAATACAACTTTGGCCCCTCAGACTTTTTTGTTTGAACTGACCTGAAGAATCACTGTGCCAAATTTCACGTTCTTGAATGAAACTAATAAGACGCTATATCACTTTGAAAAGTAAGAAATTGTTGAAATTTTCCCATAAGGATAACATGGAGGCTTTGGCGCATTGCCATGGCAACCCAGTGAAATATACCATATGGTTGTCATTGACTTTTTTGTTCGGGATGACATGAAGAGTCATTGAGCCTAATATGAGAATATTCTGTGAAAGTAAAATATTTGTCATGAATGGGAATTTATCTGATATTTCCCATTAGGATAACATTGGAGATTTCGCGCATCACCATGGCAACACGGTTAAAAATATCATATGGTTTACATTGGCTTTTTTGATTGAGATGGCCCAAAGCAATTTTGTACAAAATTTGGTACATTTTCTAAAAACTAAAATTTTGACCATCCATGCAAAATTTTATTCTGTCCTGCAGGGGGCGCTATCACACCATTTTTGCTCGTGTCACAATTAGTCGGCTTTGGCACGAAAGTTTTACAAGTGATTAAAATTTGAGCCCAATCGGACTTTGTATGGCCGAACGGGAGCAAATTTTGACGTGAGAAAATTGCAAAAATCGAACAAATTTTGCAACCGCGCACGTAAACCGTGACAGTTATTTTTAAAAATTCAGCTATCGTTTGATGCCCCACTTCTCTAGTTGATGTGCGCCGATTTTGACCCCTGTGGGTGAAGCGCCTTCAGAGGAGTGCGTTCAAATGCGACGTGGCGAAAATGCTGACTTCGGCAACTTTTTATTTCAATCCAAGATGGCCGCCTTCTGGTTTGTCAGGGGGCGTGGCCATAATAATATTTTTTTTCTGTCTTGACATGAGGAATGTCTGTACCGAATTTCGTGACTGTACGACAAACTTTACGTCGGGACATCTCCCATAGGCGCAATGTATTTTGACTTTTGCAGGTGGCGCTGTCGCGCCACTTTTTTATGCCCACATATGCAACATATATTTTATCAAATTTTTCGCCACTTCTGAATTTTGGGCAAAATTTGGTGAGTTTTTGAGCGTGTTCAGGGGGTCAAATTAGAGCTCAAAGAGCAGGAGAAAAAAGAATAAATAAATAAAAAAAATAATAATAATTTTAGCAAAAACAATATATCCTTTTACATAGGAAAGACATATTATACATTTTTTGAAAGCTCTCGAGCTTCCCCACGTGACCGTGGGGTCATTGGTGAATAATGGCTTCTGCGCCCGTCATTCACCATCTCGTCGAGTCTCTCATTGACCCCCATTGATTTCCATTCATTTTAGCAGCTGTAAATATGGCCCATGCCTTCGGCATGGGGGCTTAGATACAGCTTGATGTCAGGAGTGTGTTTAGGGACAGGGCGCGGCGCTACTTTTGTCAACATTGAGTGAATGGGCTTCGCCCATTCACTCAATGTTGACGATGACTTGTTAGCAAGAACAAATATGCATGTCCCATGCCTTCGGCATGGGTTGCTAGGATACTGCTGTTCACGGTGAGAGCGATCGAGGGACGAAGTTCAGCGCTTAGCGCTGAACGTCGTAAGTAAGTTATCAACGATGATGCCTGGGCTTCGCCCAGGCATCATCGTTCTTGAGCTAATAGGCCCTACGCCCTGTAGGGGCTCGGGCCTAATTAAAGCCGCAAGCGGCATCGAACGGCCCTCGCGGGCCGCGCATCGCACTCGGCCGACCCGACGCTCCCCCGGGTGGCGCTGATGAGCCTCTTGTCTCTGTGTGTTTGTGGCTTTGGGCTGAACTTGTCACCAAACTCATAAAGTCCACACACACTGGAGATGCTGATGTGTTAACATTGACGAACATGGGAACTTTGGGACATCGCCATGGCAACACCGTGCAAAATACAACTTTGGCCCCTCGGACTTTTTTGTTCAGGCTGACTTGAAGAATCACTGTGCCAAATTTCACGTTCTTGAATGAAACTAATAAGACGCTATATCACTTTGAAAAGTAAGAAATTGTTGAAATTTTCCCATAAGGATAACATAGAGGCTTTGGCGCATCGCCATGGCAACCCAGTGAAATATACCATATGGTTGTCATTGACTTTTTTGATCGAGATGACATGAAGAGTCATTGAGCCAAATATGAGAATATTCTGTGAAAGTAAAATATTTTTCATGAATGGGAATTTATCTGATATTTCCCATTAGGATAACATTGGAGCTTTCGTGCATCACCATGGCAACACGGTTAAAAATACCATATGGTTTACATTGGCTTTTTTGATTGAGATGGCCCAAAGTAATTTTGTACAAAATTTGGTACATTTTCTAAAAACTAAAATTTTGACCATCCATGCAAAATTTAATTCTGTCCTGCAGGGGGCGCTATCACACCATTTTTGCTCGTGTCACAATTAGTCGGCTTTGGCACGAAAGTTTTACAAGTGATTCAAATTTGAGCCCAATCGGACTTTGTATGGCGAGCAGGAGCAAATTTTGACGTTAGAAAATTGCAAAAAATCTGAACAAATTTTGCAGCTTCGCCGCACGTAAACCGTGACAGTTATTTTTAAAATTCAGCTATCGTTTGATGCCCCACTTCTCTAGTTGATGTACGCCGATTTTGACCCCTGTGGGTGAAGCGCCTTCAGAGAATGCGTTCAAATGCGACGTGAGCGAAAATGCTGACTCGGCAACTTTTTTATTTCAATCCAAGATGGCCGCCTTCTGGTTTGTCAGGGGGCGTGGCCATAATAATATTTTTTTTCTGTCTTGACATGAGGAATGTCTGTACCGAATTTCGTGACTGTACGACAAACTTTACGTCGGGACATCTCCCATAGGCGCAATGTATTTTGACTTTTGCAGGTGGCGCTGTCGCGCCACTTTTTTATGCCCACATATGCAACATATATTTTATCAAATTTTTCGCCACTTCTGAATTTTGGGCAAAATTTGGTGAGTTTTTGAGCGTGTTCAGGGGGTCAAATTAGAGCTCAAAGAGCAGGAGAAAAAAGAATAAATAAATAAAAAAAATAATAATAATTTTAGCAAAAACAATATATCCTTTTACATAGGAAAGACATATTATACATTTTTTGAAAGCTCTCGAGCTTCCCCACGTGACCGTGGGGTCATTGGTGAATGACGAGCGCTTACGCGCCCGTCATTCACCATCTCGTCGGAGTCTCTCATTGACCCCCATTGATTTCCATTCATTTTAGCAGCTGTAAATATGGCCCATGCCTTCGGCATGGGGGCTTGGATACAGCTTGATGTCAGGAGTGTGTTTTAGGGACAGGAGGCGCTTCGCGCTACTTTTGTCAACATTGAGTGAATGGGCTTCGCCCATTCACTCAATGTTGACGATGACTTGTTAGCAAGAACAAATATGCATGTCCCATGCCTTCGGCATGGGTTGCTAGGATACTGCTGTTCACGGTGAGAGCGATCGAGGGACGAAGTTCAGCGCTTCGCCCAGAACGTCGTAAGACAGTTAGCAGCGATGATGCCTGGGCCGCCCAGGCATCATCGTGAGCTAACAGGCCCCTCGCCCTGTAGGGGCTCGGGCCTAATTAAAGCCGCCATAGCGGCATCGAGCGGCCCTCGCGGGCCAGCGCATCGCCACTCGGCCGACCAGCGCTCCCGGGTGGCGCTGATGAGCCTCTTGTCTCTGTGTGTTTGTGGCTTTGGGCTGAACTTGTCACCAAACTCATAAAGTCCACACACACTGGAGATGCTGATGTGTTAACATTGACGAACATGGGAACTTTGGGACATCGCCATGGCAACACCGTGCAAAATACAACTTTGGCCCCTCGGACTTTTTTGTTCAGGCTGACTTGAAGAATCACTGTGCCAAATTTCACGTTCTTGAATGAAACTAATAAGACGCTATATCACTTTGAAAAGTAAGAAATTGTTGAAATTTTCCCATAAGGATAACATAGAGGCTTTGGCGCATCGCCATGGCAACCCAGTGAAATATACCATATGGTTGTCATTGACTTTTTTGATCGAGATGACATGAAGAGTCATTGAGCCAAATATGAGAATATTCTGTGAAAGTAAAATATTTTTCATGAATGGGAATTTATCTGATATTTCCCATTAGGATAACATTGGAGCTTTCGTGCATCACCATGGCAACACGGTTAAAAATACCATATGGTTTACATTGGCTTTTTTGATTGAGATGGCCCAAAGTAATTTTGTACAAAATTTGGTACATTTTCTAAAAACTAAAATTTTGACCATCCATGCAAAATTTAATTCTGTCCTGCAGGGGGCGCTATCACACCATTTTTGCTCGTGTCACAATTAGTCGGCTTTGGCACGAAAGTTTTACAAGTGATTCAAATTTGAGCCCAATCGGTCTTTGTATGGCGAGCAGAGCAAATTTTGGCGTTAGAAAATTGCCAAAAATCTGAACAAATTTTGCAGCTTCGCGTAGCGTAAACCGTGACAGTTATTTTTAAAATTCAGCTATCGTTTGATGCCCCACTTCTCTAGTTGATGTACTCGATTTTGACCCCTGTGGGTGAAGCGCCTTCAGAGGAGTTCGATCAAATGCGACGTGGCGAAAATGCTGACTCAGCAACTTTTATTTCAATCCAAGATGGCTGCCTTCTGGTTTGTCAGGGGCGTGGCCATAATAATATTTTTCTGTTTTCACATGAGGAATGTCTGTACCGAATTCGTGACTGTCACGACAAACTTTGCGTCGGGGCGTCTCCCATAGGCGCAATGTATTTTGACTTTTGCAGGTGGCGCTGTCGCGCCACTTTTTATACCCATACATGCAATATATATTTTATCAAATTTTCGCCACTTCTGAATTTTGGGCAAAATTTGGTGAGTTTTGAGCGTGTTCAGGGGTCAAATTAGAGCTCAAGAGCAGAAGAAAAAGAATAAATAAAATTAAAGCCGCCAGCGGCATCGAGCGACCCTCGCGGGTCGCATCGCACTCGGCCGACCAGCGCTCCCGGGTGGTGCTGACGCTCCCCCGGGTGGCGCTGATGAGCCTCTTGTCTCTGTGTGTTTGTGGCTTTGGGCTGAACTTGTCACTAAACACATAAAGTCCACACACACTGGAGATACTGATGTGTTAACATTGACAAATATGGGCACTTTGGGACATCGCCATGGCAACACCGTGCAAAATACAACTTTGGCCCCTCGGACTTTTTTGTTCTAACTGACCTGAAGAATCACTGTGCCAAATTTCACATTCTTGAATGAAACTAATAAGACGTTATATCACTTTGAAAAGTAAGAAATTGTTGAAATTTTCCCATAAGGATAACATGGAGGCTTTGGCGCATCGCCATGGCAACCCAGTGAAATATACAACATGGTTGTCATTGACTTTTTTGATCGGGATGACATGAAAAGTCATTGTGCCAAATTTGAGAATATTGTGTGAAAGTAAAATATTTTTCATGAATGGGAATTTATCTGACATTTCCCATTAGGATAACATTGGAGCTTCTGCGCATCACCATGGCAACACGGTTAAAAATACCATATGGTCTACATTGGCTTTTTTGATTGAGATGGCCCAAAGTAATTTTGTACAAAATTTGGTACATTTTAGAAAAACTAAAATTTTGACCGTCCATGCAAAATTTTATTATGTCCTGCAGGGGGCGCTATCACACCATTTTTGCTCGTGTCACAATTAGTCAGCTCTGACACTAAAGTTTTACAAGTGATTAAAATTTGAGCCGAATCGGACTTTCTATGGCCGAACGGTAGCAAATTTTGACGTTTGAAAATTGCCAAAAATCTGAACAAATTTTGCAGCTTCGCCGCACGTAAACCGTGACAGTTATTTAACAAATTCAGCTATCGTTTGATGCCCCACTTCTCTAGTTGATGTACGCCGATTTTGACCCCTGTGGGTGAAGCGCCTTCAATGGAGTTCGTTCAAATGCGACGTGAGCGAAAATGCTGACTCGGCAACTTTTTTATTTCAATCCAAGATGGCCGCCTTCTAGTTCGTCAGGGGGCGTGGCCATAATAATATTTTTTTTCTGTCTTGACATGAGGAATGTCTGTACCGAATTTCGTGACTGTACGACAAACTTTACGTCGGGACATCTCCCATAGGCGCAATGTATTTTGACTTTTGCAGGTGGCGCTGTCGCGCCACTTTTTTATACCCATACATGCAACATATATTTTATCAAATTTTTCGCCACTTCTGAATTTTGGGCAAAATTTGGTGAGTTTTTGAGCGTGTTCAGGGGGTCAAATTAGAGCTCAAAGAGCAGAAGAAAAAAGAATAAATAAAAATAAATAAACAAATAAAAATAATAATAATTTTAGCAAAAACAATATATCCTTTTACATAGGAAAGACATATTATACATTTTTTGAAAGCTCTCGAGCTTCCCCACGTCACCGTGGGGTCATTGGTGAATAATGGCGCTTACGGCGCCGTCATTCCTATCTCGTCGAGTCCGCCATTGACCCCCCATTGATTTCCATTCATTTTGGCAGCTGTAAATATGGCCCATGCCTTCGGCATGGGGGCTTGGATACAGCTTGATGTCAGGAGTGTGTTTTGGGGACAGGAGGCGCTTCGCGCTACTTTTGTCAACATTGAGTGAATGGGCTTCGCCCATTCACTCAATGTTGACGATGACTTGTTAGCAAGAACAAATATGCATGTCCCATGCCTTCGGCATGGGTTGCTAGGATACTGCTGTTCACGGAGAGAGCGTCGAGGGTAGCGAAGTTCAGCGCTTGCGCTGAACCGTAAGACAGTTAGCAGCGATGATGCCTGGGCCGCCCAGGCATCATCGATGCAGTAATAGGCCCTACGCCCTGTAGGGGCTCGGGCCTAATAATTAAAGCCGCAAGCGGCATCGAACGGCCCTCGCGGGCCGCGCATCGCACTCGGCCGACCCGACGCTCCCCCGGGTGGCGCTGACGCTCCCCCGGGTGGCGCTGATGAGCCTCTTGTCTCTGTGTGTTAGTGGTTTTGGGCTGAACTTGCCACCAAACACATAAAGTCCACACACACTGGAGATGCTGATGTGTTAACATTGACGAATATGGGCACTTTGGGACATCGCCATGGCAACACCGTGCAAAATACAACTTTGGCCCCCGGGTCTTTTTTGTTCGGGCTGACTTGAAGAATCACTGTGCCAAATTTCACATTCTTCAATTAAACTATTAAGCCATTATATCACTTTGAAAAGTAAGAAATTGTTGAAATTTTCCCATAAGGATAACATGGAGGATTTGGCGCATCGCCATGGCAACCCAGTGAATTATACAATATGATTGTCATTGACTTTTTTGATCGGGATGACATGAAGAGTCATTGTGCCAAATTTGAGAATATTCTGTGAAAGTAAAATATTTTTCATGAATGGGAATTTATCTGATATTTCCCATTAGGATAACATTGGAGCTTCCGCGCATCACCATGGCAACACGGTTAAAAATACCATATGGTTTACATTGGCTTTTTTGATTGAGATGGCCCAAAGTAATTTTGTACAAAATTTGGTACATTTTAGAAAAACTAAAATTTTGACCGTCCATGCAAAATTTTATTCTGTCCTGCAGGGGGCGCTATCACACCATTTTTGCTCGTGTCACAATTAGTCGGCTTTGGCACAAAAGTTTTACAAGTGATTAAAATTTGAGCCAAATCGGACTTTTTATGGCGAGCAGGAGCAAATTTTGACGTTAGAAAATTGCCAAAAATCTGAACAAATTTTGCAGCTTCGCCGCGCGTAAACCGTGACAGTTATTTTAAAAATTCAGCTATCGTTTGATGCCCCACTTCTGTACTTGATGTACGCCGATTTTGACCCCTGTGGGCAAAGCGCCTTCAGAGGAGTTCGTTCAAATGCGACGTGAGCGAAAATGCTGACTCAGCATGTTTTGTATTTCAATCCAAGATGGCCGCCTTCTGGTTTGTCAGGGGGCGTGGCCATAATAATATTTTTTTTCTGTCTTGACATGAGGAATGTCTGTACCGAATTTCGTGACTGTACGACAAACTTTACGTCGGGACGTCTCCCATAGGCGCAATGTATTTTGACTTTTGCAGGTGGCGCTGTCGCGCCACTTTTTTATACCCATACATGCAATATATATTTTATCAAATTTTTCGCCACTTCTGAATTTTGGGCAAAATTTGGTGAGTTTTTGAGCGTGTTCAGGGGGTCAAATTAGAGCTCAAAGAGCAGAAGAAAAAAGAATAAATAAACAAACAAATAAAAATAATAATAATTTTAGCAAAAACAATATATCCTTTTACATAGGAAACACATATTATACATTTTTTGAAAGCTCTCGAGATTCCCCACGTCACCGTGGGGTCATTGGTGAATCTCGTCGGGGTCCGCCATTGACCCCCATTGATTTCCATTCATTTTAGTAGCTGTAAATATGGCCCATGCCTTCGGCATGGGGGCTTGGATACAGCTTGATGTCAGGAGTGTGTTTTGGGAACAGGAGGCGCTTCGCGCTACTTTTGTCAACATTGAGTGAATGGGCTTCGCCCATTCACTCAATGTTGACGATGACTTGTTAGCAAGAACAAATATGCATGTCCCATGCCTTCGGCATGGGTTGCTAGGATACTGCTGTTCACGGTGAGAGCGATCGAGGGACGAAGTTCAGCGCTTCGCGCTGAACTTCGTAAGACAGTTAGCAACGATGATGCCTGGGCTTCGCCCAGGCATCATCGTTGCGGAAGCAATAGGCCCTACGCCCTGTAGGGGCTCGGGCCTAATAAAATTAAAGCCGCAAGCGGCATCGAACGGCCCTCGCGGGCCGCGCATCGCACTCGGCTGACCCGCCGCTCCCCTGGGTGGCGCTGACGCTCCCCCGGGTGGCGCTGATGAGCCTCTTGTCTCTGTGTGTTTGTGGCTTTGGGCTGAACTTGTCACTAAACACATAAATTCCACACACACTGGAGATACTGATGTGTTAACATTGACGAACATTGGGACATCGCCATGGCAACACCGTGCAAAATACAACTTTGGCCCCCCGGACTTTTTTGTTCGGGCTGACTTGAAGAATCACTGTGCGAAAATTCACGTTCTTGAATGAAACTAATAAGACGCTATATCACTTTGAAAAGTAAGAAATTGTTGAAATTTTCCCATAAGGATAACATGGAGGCTTTGGCGCATCGCCATGGCAACCCAGTGAAATATACAATATGGTTGTCATTGACTTTTTTGATCGGGATGACATGAAGAGTCATTGTGCCAAATTTGAGAATATTCTGTGAAAGTAAAATATTTTTCATGAATGGGAATTTATCTGATATTTCCCATTAGGATAACATTGGAGCTTTTGTGCATCACCATGGCAACACGGTTAAAAATACCATATGGTTTACATTGGCTTTTTTGATTGAGATGGCCCAAAGTAATTTTGTACAAAATTTGGTACATTTTAGAAAAACTAAAATTTTGACCGTCCATGCAAAATTAAATTCTGTCCTGCAGGGGGCGCTATCACACCATTTTTGCTCGTGTCACAATTAGTCGGCTTTGGCACGAAAGTTTTACAAGTGATTCAAATTTGAGCCCAATCGGACTTTGTATGGCCGAACGGGAGCAAATTTTGACGTTAGAAAATTGCCAAAAATCTGAACAAATTTTGCAGCTTCGCCGCACGTAAACCGTGACAGTTAATTTAAAAATTCAGCTATCATTTAATGCCCCACTTCTCTAGTTGATGTACGCCGATTTTGACCCCTGTGGGTGAAGCGCCTTCAGAGGAGTTCGTTCAAATGCGACGCGAGCGAAAATGCTGACTCAGCAACTTTTTTATTTCAATCCAAGATGGCCGCCTTCTCGTTTGTCAGGGGGCGTGGCCATAATAATATTTTTTTTCTGTCTTGACATGAGGAATGTCTGTACGGAATTTCTTGACTGTACGACAAACTTTACGTCAGGATGTCTCCCATAGGCGCAATGTATTTTGACTTTTGCAGGTGGCGCTATCGCGCCACTTTTTTATACCCATACATGCAATATATATTTTATCAAATTTTTCGCCACTTCTGAATTTTGGGCAAAATTTGGTGAGTTTTTGAGCGTGTTCAGGGGGTCAAATTAGAGCTCAAAGAGCAGAAGAAAAAAGAATAAATAAAAATAAACAAACAAATAAAAATAATAATAATTTGAGCAAAAACAATATATCCTTTTACATAGGAAAGACATATTATACATTTTTTGAAAGCTCTCGAGCTTCCCCACGTCACCGTGGGGTCATTGGAATGAATAGCGCTTACGCGCCCGTCATTCACCATCTCGTCGGGGTCCGCCATTGACCCCCCATTGATTTCCATTCATTTTAGCAGCTATAAATATGGGCCATGCCTTCGGCCTGGGGGCTTGGATACAGCTTGATGTCAGGAGTGTCTTTAGGGGACAGGAGGCGCTTCGCGCTACTTTTGTCAACATTGAGTGAATGGGCTTCGCCCATTCACTCAATGTTGACGATGACCTGTTAGCAAGAACAAATATGCATGTCCCATGCCTTCGGCATGGGTTGCTAGGATACTGCTGTTCACGGTGAGTGCGATCGAGGGACGAAGTTCAGCGCTTCGCGCTGAACTTCGTAAGACAGTTAGCAACGATGATGCCTGGGCCGCCCAGGCATCATCGCTATGAGCAATAGGCCCTACGCCCTGTAGGGGCTCGGGCCTAATTAAAGCCGCAAGCGGCATCGAACGGCCCTCGCGGGCCGCGCATCGCACTCGGCCGACCCGACGCTCCCCCGGGTGGCGCTGATGAGCCTCTTGTCTCTGTGTGTTTGTGGCTTTGGGCTGAACTTGTCACTAAACACATAAAGTCCACACACACTGGAGATCCTGATGTGTTAACATTGACGAATATGGGCACTTTGGGACATCGCCATGGCAACACCGTCCAAAATACAACTTTGGCCCCTTGAACTTTTTTGTTCAGGCTGACTTGAAGAATCACTGTGCCAAATTTCATGTTCTTCAATAAAACTATTAAGCCGTTATATCACTTTGAAATGTAAGAAATTGTAGAAATTTTCCCATAAGGATAACATGGAGGATTTGGTGCATCGCCATGGCAACCCAGTGAAATATACCATATGGTTGTTATTGACTTTTTTGATCGGGATGACATGAGGAGTCATTGTGCCAAATTTGAGAATATTCTGTGAAAGTAAAATATTTGTCATGAATGGGAATTTATCTCATCTTTCCCATTAGGATAACATTGGAGCTTTTGTGCATCACCATGGCAACACGGTTAAAAATACCATATGGTTTACATTGGCTTTTTTGATTGAGATGGCCCAAAGTAATTTTGTACAAAATTTGGTACATTTTAGAAAAAGTAAAATTTGGCCCTCCATGCAAAATTTTGTGGTGTTCTGTAGGGGGCGCTATCACACCATTTTCGCTCGTGTCACAATTAGTCGGCTTTGGCACAAAAGTTTTACAAGTGATTCAAATTTGAGCCCAATCGGACTTTGTATGGCCGAACGGGAGCAAATTTTGACATTAGAAAATTGCCAAAATCTGAACAAATTTTGCAGGTTCGCCGCGTAAACCGTGACAGTTATTTTAAAAATTCAGCTATCGTTTGATGCCCCACTTCTCTAGTTGATGTACGCCGATTTTGACCCCTGTGGGTGAAGCGCCTTCAGAGGAGTTCGTTCAAATGCGACGTGAGCGAAAATGCTGACTCGGCAACTTTTTTATTTCAATCCAAGATGGCCGCCTTCTGATTTGTCAGGGGGCGTGGCCATAATAATATTTTTTTTCTGTCTTGACATGAGGAATGTCTGTACCGAATTTCGTGACTGTACGACAAACTTTACGTCGGGACGTCTCCCATAGGCGCAATGTATTTTGACTTTTGCAGGTGGCGCTGTCGCGCCACTTTTTTATGCCCACACATGCAACATATATTTTATCAAATTTTTCGCCACTTCTGAATTTTGGGCAAAATTTGGTGAGTTTTTGAGCGTGTTCAGGGGGTCAAATTAGAGCTCAAAGAGCAGGAGAAAAAAGAATAAATAAATAAACAAATAAAAATAATAATAATTTTAGCAAAAACAATATATCCTTTTACATAGGAAAGACATATTATACATTTTTTGAAAGCTTTCGAGCTTCCCCACGTGGCCGTGGGGTCATTGGTGAATGACGGCGCTACGCGCCCGTCATTCACTATCTCGTCGGGTCCGCCATTGACCCCATTGATTTCCATTCATTTTAGCAGCTGTAAAGATGGCCCATGCCTTCGGCATGGGGGCTTAGATACAGCTTGATGTCAGGAGTGTGTTTTGGGATAGGAGGCGCCACGCTACTTTTTGTCAACATTGAGTGAATGGGCTTCGCCCATTCACTCAATGTTGACGATGACTTGTTAGCAAGAACAAATATGGATGTCCCATGCCTTCGGCATGGGTTGCTAGGATACTGCTGTTCACGGTGAGAGCGAGGGAGGGACGAAGTTCAGCGCTTCGCGCTGAACTTCGTAAGACAGTTAGCAACGATGATGCCTGGGCTTCGCCCAGGCATCATCGTTGCGGAAGCAATAGGCCCTACGCCCTGTAGGGGCTCGGGCCTAATAAATAAACAAATAAAAATAATAATAATTTTAGCAAAAACAATATATCCTTTTACATAGGAAAGACATATTATACATTTTTTGAAAGCTCTCGAGCTTCCCCACGTCACCGTGGGGTCATTGGTGAATGACGGGCGCTCACGCGCCCGTCATTCACCATCTCGTCGGGGTCCGCCATTGACCCCCATTGATTTCCATTCATTTTGGCAGCTGTAAATATGGCCCATGCCTTCGGCATGGGGCCTTGGATACAGCTTGATGTCAGGAGTGTGTTTTGGGGACAGGAGGCGCCAGCGCTACTTTTAGAACATTGAGTGAATGGGCTTCGCCCATTCACTCAATGTTGACGATGACTTGTTAGCAAGAACAAATATGCATGTCCCATGCCTTCGGCATGGGTTGCTAGGATACTGCTGTTCACGGTGAGAGCGAGGGAGTGACGAAGTTCAGCGCTTCGCGCTGAACTTCGTAAGACAGTTAGCAACGATGATGCCTGGGCTTCGCCCAGGCATCATCGTTGCGAAAGCAATAGGCCCTACGCCCTGTAGGGGCTCGGGCCTAATAATAATAATTTTAGCAAAAAAACAATATATCCTTTTACATAGGAAAGACATATTATACATTTTTTGAAAGCTCTTGAGATTCCCCACGTCACCGTGGGGTCATTGGTGAATGACGGGCGCTTACGCGCCCGTCATTCACCATCTCGTCGGGGTCCGCCATTGACCCCCCATTGATTTCCATTCATTTTAGCAGCTGTAAACATGGCCCATGCCTTCGGCATGGGGGCTTGGATACAGCTTGATGTCAGGAGTGTGTTTTAAGGAGAGGAGGCGCTTCGCGCTACTTTTGTCAACATTGAGTGAATGGGCTTCGCCCATTCACTCAATGTTGACGATGACTTGTTAGCAAGAACAAATATGCATGTCCCATGCCTTCGGCATGGGTTGCTAGGATACTGCTGTTCACGGTGAGAGCGATCGAGGGACGAAGTTCAGCGCTTCGCGCTGAACTTCGTAAGACAGTTAGCAACGATGATGCCTGGGCTTCGCCCAGGCATCATCGTTGCAAAAGCAATAGGCCCTACGCCCTGTAGGGGCTCGGGCCTAAATATAACAAAATACAAAACTGCAGGTAGGATTAAATAAGCTGTCAGCAGAGTATCTCAGCTCTGGAGATAATAATAATACATTTTATTTATGAGGCGCCTTTCTGGACACTCAAGGACAGTATATGGACAAAATAAAAAATAAAAAATAAATATGGACAGTATTTCAATGATTGAGTGTGTTTAGTATTGTATTTTATTAGTGTTTAGTATTTATTGTTTTAGTATTTAGTAATGTATTAGACAGTATTTTAATTGATTGATTGTGTTGTCGCCTCCCATCACCTACATCCTGTCTACATCCTGCTCCAAGTACTGCAGCAGTTTCCTAATGAGTGAACCTGTTCCCTCACATGGCAATAAAACCTTTCTGATTCTGATTTAACTGACCTAAAAATGAGCTCTCAGCTGTTCTTCCTGGAGACCAACAGTATGTAGGAGATTTTGGGTTGGGAGATGTAGACAGACTCAAACATGTGTGAAAGAAACAGAACACAAGTCCAGGTCTGTTTTGGAGGAGGAAACAGCATTATAACAGCTAAAAGCTCACAGGGGTCATTGTATATCAGACATTTAACAATTTATAAAAATGGTTTGAGAGAAAATGTCTGCTTTATTGACATTCTCGTTGGCAGCTTCTTTCTAACAGCAGAGGCTCAGTGCAGGAGCCGCTCAAGAGAAAATCACAGATATCATCATGTCATACTTCAACTGTCGGACATCGAACCTCATACAAACACACTTTTCTAACTTTCTGGCTTTTCTAACTCTGTTCTGAAATGTTCTCCGAGTTTCTGAGGAGGAATTCGGAGATGTTCCAGTGTCATGAACATTGTACTGCAGTCATATCAGAGCATCAGAGTCCTGTGCTCTCCTCTTCTGCAGAGGTGGACCTGCACCTTCACTGACCACAGGCCCATTACTGCTCTATCTGCTCAGACCTCCTCACATCCTCGCCTCACTGTCTCTGGGACTGTGGTGTTCGGGAGAAAGAGAGGGACAGAAAGACAGGGAGAGAGACAGAAAGACAGGGAGAGGGACAGAAAGACAGGGAGAGGGACAGAAAGACAGGGAGAGAAACAGAAAGACAGGGAGAGAAAGGGTAAGACAAGGAGAGAGAGAGACAGAAAGACAGGGAGAGGGACAGAAAGACAAAGACTGAGAGGGACAGAAAGACAGGGAGAGAAACAGAAAGACAGGGAGAGAGACAGAAAGACAGGGAGAGAGACAGAAAGACAAAGACTGAGAGGGACAGAAAGACAGGGAGAGAAACAGAAAGACAGGGAGAGAGACAGAAAGACAGGGAGAGAGACAGAAAGACAGGGAGAGAGACAGAAAGACAGGGAGAGAAAGGGTAAGACAGGGAGAGAAAGGGTAAGACAGGGAGAGAGAGACAGAAAGACAGGGAGAGAAACAGAAAGACAAGGAGAGAGAGGGACAGAAAGACAGGGAGAGGGACAGAAAGACAAAGACTGAGAGGGACAGAAAGACAGGGAGAGAAACAGAAAGACAGGGAGAGAGACAGAAAGACAGGGAGAGAGACAGAAAGACAGGGAGAGAGACAGAAAGACAGGGAGAGAAAGGGTAAGACAGGGAGAGAGAGACAGAAAGACAGGGAGAGAAACAGAAAGACAAGGAGAGAGAGGGACAGAAAGACAGGGAGAGAAACAGAAAGACAGGGAGAGAAACAGAAAGACAGGGAGAGAAACAGAAAGACAGGGAGAGAAAGGGTAAGACAAGGAGAGAGAGAGACAGAAAGACAGGGAGAGGGACAGAAAGACAAAGACTGAGAGGGACAGAAAGACAGGGAGAGAAACAGAAAGACAGGGAGAGAGACAGAAAGACAGGGAGAGAGACAGAAAGACAGGGAGAGAGACAGAAAGACAGGGAGAGAAAGGGTAAGACAGGGAGAGAGAGACAGAAAGACAGGGAGAGAAACAGAAAGACAAGGAGAGAGAGGGACAGAAAGACAGGGAGAGAAACAGAAAGACAGGGAGAGAAACAGAAAGACAGGGAGAGAAACAGAAAGACAGGGAGAGAAAGGGTAAGACAAGGAGAGAGAGAGACAGAAAGACAGGGAGAGGGACAGAAAGACAAAGACTGAGAGGGACAGAAAGACAGGGAGAGAAACAGAAAGACAGGGAGAGAGACAGAAAGACAGGGAGAGAGACAGAAAGACAGGGAGAGAGAGGGACAGAAAGACAAAGACTGAGAGGGACAGAAAGACAGGGAGAGAAACAGAAAGACAGGGAGAGAGAGGGACAGAAAGACAGGGAGAGAAACAGAAAGACAAGGAGAGAGAGGGACAGAAAGACAGGGAGAGAAACAGAAAGACAGGGAGAGAGACAGAAAGACAGGGAGAGAGACAGAAAGACAGGGAGAGAGACAGAAAGACAGGGAGAGAAAGGGTAAGACAGGGAGAGAGAGACAGAAAGACAGGGAGAGAGAGGGACAGAAAGACAAAGACTGAGAGGGACAGAAAGACAGGGAGAGAGAGGGACAGAAAGACAGGGAGAGAAACAGAAAGACAAGGAGAGAGAGGGACAGAAAGACAGGGAGAGGGACAGAAAGACAAAGACTGAGAGGAACAGAAAGACAGGGAGAGAAACAGAAAGACAGGGAGAGAAAGGGTAAGACAAGGAGAGAGAGAGACAGAAAGACACAGAGAGAGAGAGAGAGAGAGAGAGAGACAGAAAGACACAGATAGAAACAGTAAGACAAGGATAGAGAGAGACAGAAAGACAGAGAGAGAAACAGTAGGACAAAGACTGAGAGAAACAGAAAGACAGGGAGAGAAAGGGTAAGACAAGGAGAGAGAGAGACAGAAAGACAGGGAGAGAGACAGAAAGACAGGGAGAGAGACAGAAAGACAGGGAGAGAAAGGGTAAGACAGGGAGAGAGAAACAGAAAGACAAGGAGAGAGAGGGACAGAAAGACAAAGACTGAGAGGGACAGAAAGACAGGGAGAGAAACAGAAAGACAGGGAGAGAGAGGGACAGAAAGACAGGGAGAGAAACAGAAAGACAAGGAGAGAGAGGGACAGAAAGACAGGGAGAGAAACAGAAAGACAAAGACTGAGAGGAACAGTAGGACAAAGACTGAGAGGGACAGAAAGACAGGGAGAGGGACAGAAAGACAAAGACTGAGAGGAACAGAAAGACAGGGAGAGAAACAGAAAGACAGGGAGAGAAAGGGTAAGACAAGGAGAGAGAGAGACAGAAAGACACAGAGAGAGAGAGAGAGAGAGAGTGAGACAGAAAGACACAGATAGAAACAGTAAGACAAGGATAGAGAGAGACAGAAAGACAGAGAGAGAAACAGTAGGACAAAGACTGAGAGAAACAGAAAGACAGGGAGAGAAAGGGTAAGACAAGGAGAGAGAGAGACAGAAAGACAGAGAGAGAGAGAGAAAGACAGAAAGACGAAGAGAAACAATAAGACAACGAGAGAGAGGGACAGAAAGACAGAGATAGAGAGAAAGACAGAAAGACACAGAGAGAAACAGTAAGACAAGGATAGAGAGAGACAGAAAGACAGAGAGAGAGAGAGAAAGACAGAAAGACACAGAGAGGGAGAGAAAGACAGGGAGAGAAACAGTAAGACAGGGAGAGAGACAGAGAGACAGGGAGAGAGAGAAAGACAGAAAGACAGAGACAAAGAGTGGAGATAGAAAGACAGGGGGAGAGAGAGAGATGGGGAGAGAGACAGGGATAGTAAGACAGGGGAGAGAGAGAAAGGCAGGGAGAGAGAGAGAGACAGACAGGGAGAGAGAGAGACAGGACAGAGAGAGAGACAGAAAGACAGAGGGAGAGAGAGGGACAGAAAAATAGGAAGAGAGAGAGAGACGGAGTGGAAAACAGGGAGAAAGAGAGATTGGGAAAGAGACAGGGACAGAAAGACAGGGGGAGAGAGAGACAGACAAAAAGACACACAGAGAGAGAAAGACACAGAGAGACAGAGAGGGAGAGAGAGAAAGAGAAAGAGACAGAGAGAGAAAGACAGGGAGAAAGAGGGGGGCAGAAAGACAGTGAGAGAGGGGGACAGACAGAGAGAGAGAGAAAGAGGGAGAGAGAGACAGAAAAACAGAGAGAGAGAAAAAGAGGGAAAGAGAGAAACAGAAAAACAGGAACGGAGAGAGAAAAGGACAGAAAGACAGGCAGGGGGAGAGAGAGATAGAGGGAGAAAGAGAAAGGGAAGGGAAGGAAGAGAGACAGCAAGGAAGAGACAGAGATGGAAGAAGAAAGAGAGAGGAAGAGAGACAGAGGCAGAAAAAGGAGAAAGGGAGAGAAAAGGGGAAGAAGAGGAGAGAGAGAGTGAAGAAGAAAGACAGTGAGGAGGAGAGACAGAGGCAGAGAAAAGGGGAGAGAAAGAGAGAGGGAAGAAGAGAGACAGAGAGGAGAAGAGGCAGAGAGAGGGAGAGAAAAGGGGGAGAGGCATAAACAGACAGAGAGAGGAAGAGGAGGAGAGATCTCAGGAGAATCGCAGCTCAAAGCCCAGTAGGTGAGTAGGTGAGATCAGCTCCTCAAACACAGTCAGAGGAACTTCAGAACAGCTCAAGTGAAGCTCACCCCGAAAAACATCCAAGCGCCACACGTCCCTGTGGAACCAGCTCATGTCCGACTCCGAAAACTACGTCAAAGCTTCATTCACCCCCAAACCTTCCGGAGCAAACCCTGATCCCAGGCTCCGTGTTTCTGTTTCTGTTTACGTGACAGAAGATTTTCGGTGGAATTCCTCTTGACTAAATTGAAAAAATAAATGCTTAAACAAATCCTGCCCAACAAAAATGCGGAAAACATGAATATTTCAGGTGAATTGTGCCCAAAATACACAGATATGAAGGTGTTTGATGCTAAGAAATAGACCTGATACTCAATGCTCTAGGAAAGGTTCTTCTCTGTCCTGTGAATGGGATTTTTCAGTTTTGATACCAGCTCAAATTAGTATCTAGTTCCGATATTAGTTTTAGTATTGATAAGTGTCTGATTTTTTGTACTTTTGCCAACTCATCTTGAAATTAGAATTGTAAGGCTGCAGACAACATCTTGGGAGTTCTTTATCAAACTCTGGGTAAATCAGAGATAACTTTGCCTCCACAAATGCACAAATGTCTTAATTCTGTTTTCAAATCGTTTTCCAGTCGTAAAGTCTGTGTCTCTGTGAGAATCGGCTGAAGCACGTCTGTCGTCGTCGCCATGTTTGTTTTGGTTGGTTTCAGCACTTCACCCTACACCTGGACCACAGCGCTGCTCTGTGCTCCAACGGTCAACTCACCCGAACACATGATGAACAGGCGTGTGGGAAAGTTCCATTTCTACATGAACAATAATACAATATCATTGCAAAAGCCCACATAGAACCAGAGACAGCAATTATTTGATCAGTTTTAATTAAACTATGTGTTAGATTTTTTCTTCATATCACATTTTGAATTCTTATCCAACCTGTTTTCACATGAGCATTTAGGGCACAGCATTTCCCCAGTGTGTCTGTCCGTTTTCCAAAGCCGACGGGCAAAGTTTGCACATAAATGTGTGGTTATTCCCTTTTTCAGCCACTTTGTCCTAGAGCTCTTTTAAAGGTTCAGATGATGAATCCTCGTTGCTCCTGCTACAGTCGCCTCCTGCTGCTTTTTAGTTTTGTCTTGTTTTGATGACATATGCAGTGATGCGATTCTGGTGGCTCGTGGTGTTGCCAGATTGAATGTTTTTCCGCTAAATATTAAGGGCTCTTTATGATGTGTTTTTGCCTGGAACACTAAAGAAATCTGGCACCGTTCACAGACACCAGAATGAATGCGTTCACAGTTTGTTCATCAGTTCAGTTCATGTTCAGCCAATATATGAATGCATTCATGAACTATCGTTGCATGAAGCCGTTCACTTACAACAATGATGAACAGTGACATCCTTAAAGTGGAACTAAATAAAATCAACTTTTTACATTTTTTACTGGACTGTATATATGGTGTTTTAATAGCATTATCTACTATTCCCAGTCATTTTAGAGGAATTTTAGTGCAATCTAAACCAGCCAAAAACGCTCACATCTAAGTTGGACCCAAGTACTATGTGACATCACACAGGACTGCCCTGATTAAAGTCCATCCATCCACATTCTTCCACTTATCCGGGGCCGGGTTGCAGGGGCAGCAGTCTAAGCAGGGGCTCCCAAGCTTCCTCTCCCCAGCCACTTCCTCCAGCTCCTCCGGACGGACCCTGAGGTTCCCAGGCCGAGAGACATAGTCCCTCCAGTGTGTCCTGGGTCTTCCCCGGGGCCTCCTACCAGTGGGACATGCCCAGAACACCTCCCGAGGGAGGCGTCCAGGAGGCATCCGGACCAGATGCCCTCCCCTCAGCTGCTCCTCTCGACGTGGAGGAACAGCGACTCTACTCCGAGCTCCTCCCGTGTGACCGAGCTCCTCACCCTATCTCTAAGGGAGCGCCCGGCCACTCTGTGGAGGAAATTCATTTCGGCCGCTTGTATCCGCGATCTCGTCCTTTCGGTCATTACCCAGAGCTCATGACCATAGGTGAGGGGAGGAACGTAGATTGAGGTAAATCACATCACTGCCGACGCTGCACCGATCCGCCTGTCAATCTCGCGCTCCATCCTCCCCTCACTGTGAACAAGACCCCGAGATACTTGAATTCCTCCAGTTGAGGCAGAGACTCCCCACCCACCCAGAGAGGGCAAACCACCTTTTTCCGGTCGAGAACCATGGCCTCGGATTTGGAACAGCTGATCCTCATCCCGGCCGCTTCACACTCGGCTGCAAACCGCCCCAGTGCTGCAGGTCCTGGTTCGATGGAGCCAACAGGACGACATCATCCACAAAAAGCAGCTATCTCCAGTGAGGGAGACTGGCATGAGATGGTACTTGTCCGATAAAAGATGCATCTTCCAAGATTTGTCACACAGTAGGCTTGGTGTCTATGTGGCTAAAATAGGCTAAATGTGCTTAAGTTATCAAATAATATGTGTATGCAGACTAATGTTCAATAAGTCCAAAAAGATTAAACACATTTATAAAATAAAGTCTTGTCTAAGCATGTAATAATTGAGATGTGAGTCAAGATGATCTATCTATGGTTAAGCTAATGCTAAGCTAATGCTAGGCTAATGCTAATTTATTTGTTGAAAGCTAGCTGTTTGGATGGGCAGCCTATGCACTGTTGAATTTACAGATTTCTCAAATTTGACATTCATGAATTTAGAAATGTTGAATAATAACCTGTTTTACTGAGGCAGTCCACTGAAGAGCAAAGCCTCTTCATTGTGGAAACTACGGTTATGAAGGCATCAACCTCAGATTTATTTTGCATCAAAATATTTGCAAAATTGGATCATAATAATGATAATAATACCAAAAATTTTAAACGTCCTGGGAAATTTGACTATTGACCGACGATTGACTGATTTGAACTCTTTCTGTTGTTGAGAGTTTAACACCAGTCATATTGAAAACAAAACCTCAGTAAATAAGATAGAACATACATAGATTCAGATTAAAATAGAGGTTAGCTAAAAATAAAAAGGTAAAATGGCTCCCCCTATGGTTGAAGAATGGATGGTTTAGTTCAGTAGTTGCTGCTAGCAGAACCGAGCTGAGTTTAAAGGTCGGCCCTGGCCATTCCTAAGGAAATGACTTTAAACAAATTTGAAGCTCATTTACAAAAGATAAAAGAAAAAGAAAAACATATTTAGTGTTTGTTTAAATTTAATTTTTGTTGAAATTTAAGCACTAAGTCGAGTGTTTGGGACCCTAATTGGTCTGTTTTAGGTTTTGGAGCAGGTGTAGTGACCTGTTTATTAAAATGACCATGTCGTGCTGTTTAGTTTGGCAGGTGTTTCACTTCTCTGCGTTTGCAGATTGTTCTGACTGATGTCAGTTTGATTTGTGGGTCTCACACATTTCTTATGGTGATTCGATTGACACTGGCGACAGGTGAACCTGTATCTCGTGTCTTTTATCACATGCTTCTCTGCATGTGGACAGCAGGTTTCTTTATGTCGTGTGTTTCTTTTCGTCTGAGTGACTTTGGGACCTGACAGAGAGGATTTACAGGCTGGTTTAGGCACTACCCCCTGTGGTGCGGATTCACCACCACAGGGGGGTGTAAGTGAAGTGATATGGAAACCTTTAGTTTTGTCTGGGTGCATTCTTGGACATTCTGGCTCTGGTGGTGTTATGTTCTTGCACAAGAGGTTTATTTGAGGTCTAAAGGCAGTCAGGTCAGAGCCTGTGTTTCTGCGTTTGCGGTACCTCTGTTTTAGGACAGGTGCTGCTGGGGCAGACTCAGAAGTCTGACGTGTGAACGGCAGAGGTTTCTGCACCTGTGCTCAGAGTGTCAGATGTTTAAAATCAATCAGGGGTTTAAATCGATTTAGAAGATCTTGACTGAAACGTAGAGGAATCGAGTCAAGCGAAGACACACAGACCGGGTGGACCACAGTCAGGGGTCCCACCGTTAAATGGATGAGGGCCATTCTGGTTAGGACAGTTTGTGTGTCCACATATGGCTGTATTTTAAGAAAGCATGGATAACATTTCAGCTTTCTACCCTTTTTATGAATTGCCTTTTTCAATTCATCAAAAAGAGTGTTTGACATTACACTGACGTCTGCAGCTGTGTCAGGGATCGCTTCCTGTTGGAGCTCATTGTCCAGAATGGAGGGCGTGTGCAGCTTCTGAGCTGGGCCCTTTTGAGTTAGTTTACACAAAAGTCATTTAAAAGGCTGTGTTGATTGGCTGTGACGTGCACTGTCATTTTGAAATTCATTTTTAAATTTACCTGAGATGGACTGTCTGGCTTCAAAGCATGTTTTTGTTTCATGCTGGGTTCAGTTTCTGTCATTTTCCCTTCGGACTGACAGACAGAAGTGGTTCTGGGCTCTGGGAGACCAGGGCCAAGTTCAGGATCCTTAAAGAAGGGAGATCCTTCTTTGGTTTGTTGATATACAATAGCTAAAGTGTATAGCTCTGTTTTATTATCACTTTCGGGACGTTCTTCATCACTAACATCAACATTGTCATCAGTTTTATCACTGTCATAATTATCATAATCTCTGTCTGCAAGATCAGCTATTTCACTTTCAGAGTCAGAGCTCTGTTCTCCTGGCGAGGTGATTTCATGATTTTCGTAATTTTGGTCATGCTTTGATTTATTAATTGGTGGGGTGACCCACTTGATGGAAATGTTCCATTTTGAGGCTTTTAACGTAATGAGGGTCTCGTTCTCTGATAAGAATTGTGTCAGAGTTGTGCTTCTGCTGCTTTATTGTTGATTGTTTGTGTTTCGTAAAAGCTCTTTTGGCTACGCAGCTGACGGCTTGTTTGGGTACGAGGGCGCGCTGCTTCACCGAGATGGTGATTTGTGGCGGGATGGAGGTTTTCAATGAGGAGGGATTTGAAGTTCAAATCTTCCTCCATGTTAACGTCATTTCTAGACCCGACATAAGCGTCGCGCAGTCTGCAGTAGTAAACCTGTGGAGGTTCTTGTGGAGCCTGTTTTACGGCTAAAGCTGCAGTCAGGCCTGATCTTAGGTCGTCTGAGAATTCATCTGAGACTTCGGTAAAGGTGATTATAGTCAGCCCTGATGTAACGAGGCTGCCTATCAATAAAGTCGCTCACATACCGATGGGATGTTAGTCTGATCAGAGCAGCTCGGTCTTCTGCCGTAGCATGTGGAAACCTCTGCATATGAAAGTCTATTTCTCTCAGATAGCTTTCAATTTGAGAAGGTCTCTCAAAGGTTGTCTCAAAGCGTGTGATCTTCTGTGCCATACGGCTAAGGTCCTTGACTGACAGGCGGTAAATAGTGTCATATTTACCCCTGTTGTTCTCACTTGGGTTGTTTGTTTCCAGCGGGGAGAAGCGTTGCTCAGGGCGCTCAGGGAGCAAGTCTGGCTGCTTCTGCTGAAAGGGACCTGGACTCACTGGAGCAGAGAGAGTCGGGTCTATTCTTGACTGAGGGGTAGAGGACACCTGTGTAGGTGGATATTCTTGCTCTTGTTTAAAGCTCTTTTCCTCATCACTGGTGTCTTGTTGTATCATGTGATCGATTTCAGAGTGAATGTGACAAAGTTTTCGTTTGTCATTGTCTCTGTTTTGTTTTAGAGTCGACACTTGTGACTCTGATAGTCTGATATCTACATTAGCTCGGTCGAGCTTGTTCTCACACCTGATAAGGTTCTGAGTTGTGACTTTGAGCTCAGCATGTGTTGCTGTTAGCTCCTTTTGTAGTTTAGAGATTGTTTCTCCCGCTTTACTAAGTTCTGAATGTGTTACATTCAGATCCTGCTCTTGCTCACAGAGCGTTTGTTTCACCTGTTGATGCTGTGAGTGCATGAGGTTTAGGTCATCTGACAGTGTTGCCTTCTCTGAGGTGCATAACTTGTGTTACAAGTTGACCCGTTTTGTTTCTTGGTTTCATTTAAATCTTCTTCTGTTTCCTGAAGTTGCTAGTTTGTCTGTTCTAATTGTAGGCTCATTAAAAGAGCCATTTGTCCTCACATCTGTTGTAGGTTTTGCTCTGATTTATTTTCTATCCTGTTTGTCAACATCGAGATTTGGCACTGTAGTTCAGTGTGATCGGCTTTTTGCAATTTGTCCCAAAATTTGGCCATGAGTTTTTGGGCTATCCCTGCTAAGGCCTGGCTAAGTACGTCTCCTCGCCTGGACTTACAGAGCGGTACTTGGCCTTCCATTTTGTATGGGTACTTCAGTCTGTCGCTTTGTTAAAACTCAACATCGCATAAAAGCTGTCGGAGTTCAGTAGCGAATCGTGATTTAAGTTGAACTGTTTTGTGACTGACCAGCAGTCGTCTTTAGCACTCAATAAGTTTGAGATTTTCAAATTTGCAACACAATTTGAGCATAGCATGTTTATATTGAGAAAATATTATAACTGATCAGAAAACTGTGCACTATGAGCCCTTTAGTTATAGTAAAACTCTGGTAGTCTTCTGTCTTGTCTTGTCTCCTTATCGCTCTTTCTTATTGACTTGACTTATTGACTTGACTTTTTGTTCATAAAACCCATTTGCTCCACAGCTGCTGTTACTTGCAGCGCTTTTTCAAATATTTACACAGTTTAAACCAGTATCTCCCACTGTTATCTGTCCCTGAATGCACTGCGGCTAACAGCTTTGACCTGCTTCTCCACATGCACACACACGCACACATGTCTGCACACACTTTTAGCTTCATTTCTTCAGCGTGTAAATATTTGAACTGGGCCTTTCTGTTTGGGTGATGTCACAGCAAAGAGGTTTGCTAAAAACAATTACAGCAGTCAGCAGAGCTGGCTCCGAATCCGGTTACATTTAGGTCTAACAACGTCCGGAAGCTTCGATGCTGTTGCGCCTAAAACGAAGGAGCCATACGTTTCACACGTGTCCCTCTGTGAGAGCGTCACTGTGTGCTCGAGCTTCAGAAACCAGACCATCTGTGGGCCATTTTACATCGGCTGAAATCAAATCTCTAAATGTGTTTTACCCTGATCACTTATATCCTCCCGCTGCATTCATCCAACCACACCACAACATCTGGGAGGGCATCTTTTACATTTTATTACTTGCTTTTCTATTTTATTTTGAGTTGTACATATACATTTTTTTTGCTACTTATTTAGAATGTGATGTGTGAGCTCCTGCGTCCAAATCATTTCTCTTGTGGATCAATAAAGTTTGTCAAAGTCTAAGACACACAGGAATATTTTAGTGTAAACGCTGATGACGTCGGCTCGGTTGCACATTTTGGCAACAGAAGTACGGCAGAACTCAGCAGCTTGTCGAGCTCTGTAAAAGGATTATCGTCAAAAGATCGCAAATATTTCCTCAACAAGCCGACTTTGACAAATGGTGTTCGACTGCCAGATCCTTGTGCGATCAGTGAGTAAAACTTTAAAACTTTAGTCCGCTGGTAGAATATTGATTCTGACAACCACACACAGAACACTCAGACATTTTGGTGCTGGAAATGTTTTTATCTCCATCTTCTGCTGTTCGTGTTCAGTAGCCACAGCTGCCCTGGGGCAGACTGACGGAAGCGAGGCTCCAATCTGCACCATCGCCCCCTCCGACCACCACCAACACTCACACACACCACTTTCATACTAGGCAATGTGGGTGATGTGTCTTGCCTAAGGACACAACAACAGTTTTTGCCACTGGCGCCACTGTGGCACCTGTAATTCCCAGTGTCTCCCATCCAAGTACTAACCAGGCCCTGCTGAGCTTCTGAGATCTGACGGGATCAGGCTTTGACGAGCCGGTATGGCCACAAATATCCAAACTTGGTAAAAACTTTTATTAATGTGCATAAAGAAGCCAAGGGGAAAGATCGAAAAATCTCCAAAAGGCATCAAATTACAGATGAGATATTCTTATAATATGTCAAAAAAGTTTGATTTTATTCCCATCACTGACACTTTCAGAATAACAGAAAACAAAATAATGGTGTCTACACAAGATTGCTGATTGATTGCTGGGGTAAGGTCAGATAAAAACCTTTGACATGGACATCACCTGGTCTTTCCAGATGATGATCTTCATTGGCTCCCAGTGTGTTTTAGAGACGATTTAAAAATTCTTTAATTTACCTTTAAGTGTTTGCACAACCTAGCGCCCTCCTGCCTTGCTGACCTGATCTATCCTTATGCCCTGTCTCGCACTCTCAGGTCAGCACCAGTTCCAGCGCCGTCCCAAACACTAAACTTGAGCTTTGTGGGGACCCTGCGTTTTCTGTTGCTGCCTCATGATTGTGGAACCAGTACTTCAAACCACCGCTCCCGACCATATTTCTCTCTAATGCTCGTTCAATCGGTCACAAACTGGATGAGATACGATTGCAGATCGCCATTCGACGGACCTTTAACACCTGTTTGTGCATGATTTTCTCCGAAACCTGGCTGGACAGCTCCATTCCCGATGCGGCTATTGAACTAGCGGGCCGCACCGCCTACCGAGCCGACAGGACCGCGGACTCTGGTAAGAAGACCGGCGGGGAACTGTGCATCTACATTAACAACTCCTGGTGCACGAGCGTCACGGTAATGGATAAACTGTGCAGTACAGAGGCAGAACTGTTGCTGTTAAGGTGCCGTCCTTTCTATCTCCCTCGAGAATTCTCTGGTGTTTACATCTGCGCTGTTTACATCCCACCAGATGCTGATGCTAAGTTAGCGTTAGCACAAGTGAGCAGCAGCATCAACAACAGCCTGGTCGCACACCCGGACAGTGTTTTTATTGCGGCTGGGGACTTCAACCACGCGGACCGAAATGTGAAGTGTGCTACCAGAGGAGATAGAACTTTGGACCAGGTGTATACCAATGTTGCAGACGCATACAGAGCCCAGGCCTATCCCCACCTGGGTCTGTCAGACCACCTCTCTCTTCTGCTGCATCCGATGTATACAGCAAAGATCAAGAGCACTGGGATCACAATCAGAACCGTGAGAACATGGCCACAGGACGCTATTCCTCTGCTCCAGGACTGTTTCCACCACACAGACTGGGAAGTATTCAAAGAGCAGGACACTGTCAATCGTGCTGTATTGGACAGCTACACCTCCACCGTCTTGAATTACATCTGTTTCTGTGTGGACAACATAACAAGCTGGAAACAATTCCGTGTGTTTCCCAATATTCCACCCTGGAGTTCCACACACGGAGTTCAACAACTAATCCAGGCTAGGAATACTGCTTTCAACTCCGGGGACCAGGAGGCATATAGGGCTGCCAGGGCTAACTTGAGGAGAGGTATCAATACTGCCAAACGACATCACAGGAGGCGTATTGAAGCAAGGTTTGAGAACACCACAGACTCAAGGCAGGTTTGGGAGGGCATCAGGGCTATTACGGACTACAAGAGGAAACTACCACCACCCTCAGCTGACAGTCCTACTCTGGCCGAGGATTTAAACCTCTTTTATGCCCGTTTTGACAGGAATAACACCGACCCTGTCCTGTTCCCTCTCCCCTCGACCGACCCTGCTCCAGTCCTGAGCACCCACGAGGTGAGATGTGTATTCCGCAGCATCAACACCAGGAAGGCGGCCAGGCCCGATGGAGTACTGGGCCGGGTACTAAAAGACTGTGCTGTGGAGCTGGCAGACGTCTTCACCTCTATATACCTCGCTGTCCTGTTCACACGTTCCAGCTTGTTTCAAAGCAGCAACAATTGTCCCCATCCCAAAACAGTCAAACGTCACATGTCTGAATGATTACAGACCTGTGGCACTCACCTCCATCCCAGCCAAATGCCTGGAGAGACTGGTCACAAAACACATCAAAGCCGCTTTACCACCATCCCTGGATTCACACCAGTTTGCATGTAGAGAGAACTGGTCAACTGAGGACGCCGTGGCCACGGTGCTGCACACACTACTGGAGCACCTGGAGCACAAGAACACCTATGCACGGCTCCTCTTTGTAGACTACAGTTCGGCTTTTAACACCATCCGGCCATACAAACTCCGGTCCAAACTCCACCAACTGGGACTCCACTCCTCTCTGTGCAACTGGACTGTGGACTTTCTCACTAACCGTACACAGAGTGTCAGAGTGGGCAAGAACACCTCCTCCACCCTTGTTGTCAACACCGGAACCCCCCAAGGGTGTGTTCTGAGCCCTCTGCTATACACTCTCTTCACCCATGACTGCCTTACCTCCTCCGCGTCCAATCTCATCGTTAAGTTCGCCGATGACACCACAGTGCTCGGTCTCATATCCAACAACGATGAGACTAACTACAGGAGGGAGGTGCAACATCTAGAGTCATGGTGCCACAACAATAACTTGGTTTGAAACACTAAAAAGACCAAGGAGATTGTTGTGGATTTCCGCAGAAACGGTCACAACAACCATCTACCTCTCCTCATTGGCAATGAGGCGGTGGAGAGGGTGAGCAGTTTTAATTTCCTGGGGGTAACTGTGATTGAGGACCTGTCCTGGGGCAATCACATCACCTCAGCCGTACGGGAGGCCCAACAGCACCTTTACTACCTGAGGAAACTGAGGAGTGCCCACATTCCCAGACCTCTGATGTTGAACTTTTACAACTGTGTCATCAGCAGTGTTCTGACGTATGGATTTTTAGTGTGGTTCTCCAGCTGCACTAAGGCGGACCAGCAGACACTCCAGCAGGGGGTGAAAGCAGCCAGTAAAATCACTGGAACAACTCTGCCAGAAATCAGCACCATCTACTCCACTCGCTGCCTGAGAAGAGTGCACAACATCCTGCAGGACCAACACCACCCTGCGCACCACCTTTTCCACCTGCTGCCCTCAGGGAGAAGGTACAGGTCCATACAGGCCAGAACATCCAGACTGGCCAACAGTCTGTATCCACAGGCTGTAAGGCTCCTGAACTCTGCCCCTCTCCCCTCTCTGCCCCCCTCTCACGGACAATAACCACATCCAACTTTTAAATAGCATTGAACTGGTTTGCACTGTTGCATTATGTCACTATTCTCTCTCTCCTTTGCCCCCCTCTCTCCATAGAGAATCACCATATCCCATTACATATAATAACACTGAACTGGCTGCACTGTTGCACTTTGTCATGATTCTCAGGTGTCTGAATGTCCCTGTGCTCGTACTTGACCTGCTCTCATGCTGCTGCTATAAGAACTGTCTCATGTTGTACTGAGGTCACACTGGGTCAATGTTTGCACTGGGTTAAGGGGTATTTATTATTATTTATGGTTTGCACTTAACTATTGTGAAGTATGGAGGCTCCAAACGCAATTTCGTTGTTCTTCTGTGACAATGACAATAAATACTTGAATCTGAATTGAATCTGAATCT
The DNA here is from genome assembly GCA_034769755.1 of Odontamblyopus lacepedii. Classification (NCBI taxonomy): domain Eukaryota; kingdom Metazoa; phylum Chordata; class Actinopteri; order Gobiiformes; family Gobiidae; genus Odontamblyopus; species Odontamblyopus lacepedii. The sequence goes on along the minus strand of CM068345.1, from coordinate 45,643,243 downwards.
GAGCGCAGCACAGAAGGGCATCAGCAAAAACATCAGGGGAGCCAAACACCAACTCCTGGTTGACCGAACAGTCGCTCGTGACTGACGGGTTCTGCAGTCATGAGCGACTGTTCGAACCTGTCAGACCAACCTGTGCACTGCCTGGATTGATTACAAGAAAGTGTGGTTATTATGAATTATACTTTCACCTTATATAATCTGCATTAAGAAATAATCCTGTGGTTTGTTTTTCACATACCAGCTGTACACAGGAAAATGAACTTTGATTCTTTTGAACTCGCTAACCTGAAGATTATGTTTGCAGTTCCACTTTTGTGTTTATCTTTATGTTACCTAAATGTGCATGAATCAATATTCTTGTCTTGTACAAATAAATAGAGGCATCCCTGATGGTGTTTTCAGAGAGATCAGAGACACGTCTCAAAGAATCATATGTAAGGGCCAAATCTCCTGAAATAAAGTCCGGTGTTTGAACACTTAATGCTTTCTGATTCATTGTTTCAAGGGTCGTCCTCAACTGGAGAAACTCACAAAAGCCTATGACTCAATGCCACACACATGGATCACTGAGTGACTGGAGCTGTACAATATCAACAGGACTCTAAGGGCGTTCATTGCAAACTCAAAGTGGTTGTGGAAAACCACCCTTGAAGCCAATGGCAAGACACTTGCACAAGTGTCCATCAAATGTGGCATATACCAAGGAGACGCACTGTCCCCACTGCTGTTCTGCATAGGTCTGAACCCCCTCAGCCAAATAATCGACCACACTGGCTATGGATACGACTCAGAAATGGGGCCACCATCAGTCACCTCCTCTACATGGATGACATCAAGCTGTACGCTAAGAGCGAGACATCGACCCACTGATCCACACCACCAGGATCTACAGCACAGACACTGGAATGTCATTCGAGCTGGAGAAATGTAGTAGGATGGTGACAAAGAGAGGAATGATGTGCTCAGAGAATGTCTCAGACAGTGGGGCAGAGGAAGAGGTGCTGGAGGGACCATCATGGCAGGACAAACCCCTACATGGGGCGAACCACCGGAACATAACTGAAGTGGCTGATATCAAGAAATCCTACCAATGGCTGGAGAGGGCTGGTCTGAAGGACACAGAGGCTCATCCTGGAGCACAGGAGCCTTGAGCACCCGAGCAATAGAGGCCCAGATCTACCACACCAGACAAGACCCAAGGTGTAGGCTGTGCAAAGAAGTGCCTGAGACAGTCCAGCACATAACTGCAGGGTGTAAGATGCTGCAGGGAAAGCGTACATGGAGCGACATAACCAAGTAGCGGGCATAGTGTACAGAAACATCTGTGCAGAGTACAGGCTGGAAACCCCAGGATCAAGGTGGGAAACGCCTCCAAAGGTTGTGGAGAATGAGCCAAAATCCTGTGGGACTTCCAAATACAGACTGACAGAACAGTGATGAACCAACCAGACATCGTGGTTCTGGATAAGCGAGAGAACAAAGCCGTGGTGGTGGACATTGCAATACTGAGCGATGGTAATGTCAGGAAAAAGGAACACGAGAAACTAGAGAAATACCAGGGGCTCAAGGAAGAGCTGGAGAGGCCTGGAAGGTGAAAGCATCGGTGGTGCCTGTGGTGATCGGAGCACTCGGGGCCGTGACCCCCAAACTGGATGAGTGGTTACAGCAGATCCCAGGAAGGACAACAGACATCTCAGTCCAGAAAAGTGCAGTACTGGGAACAGCAAAGATACTGAAGAACTCTCAAGCTCCCAGGCCTCTGGTAGAGGACCCGAGCTGATGAGGGTGAGAGACCAACCACCGTGGAAGGTGAGAAACATATGTGTATGTATGTGTGTGTGTGTGTGCATACATATATATATATATATATATATATATATATATATATATATATATATACACACACACACACAGATGGGAGGGCATCTGACACCCACACAGAAGAGCTGTCCAAAATCTGGTGTATTAAAAAAGCTGCACTGTCCCACAACATTCCCTGCTCCATGAACCAGAAAAAACAATGAATAACTTCAGCACTGTTTATCACAGTTGTTGTGTCCCTGGGCAAGACACTTCCCCACACAAGGTGAGCACTCAACACACAGGCACAGTCCAGTACAATGTGTTATAAGGATGCAGAGCTAAATCAAACCTTTTCTGCAAATGGATTTTTCACTTCTTTACCATGTTACGTATGCACTTCCTTCTCCATTTTTTTTCCTAATCGAATTTTGCTACAGACAAAGTAATATTGCAATAAATTATAATATTGAAACTACTTTATGCCACCGACATGATTAAAATAAAGCAGGATAATCCTAGTCAAACGTTTTTGTTTTTTTTAAACAGATTATTAAAAGGCCTGAGAGGATGTTTGCCCAAAACCTGCACTGTAGGTGTGAAAGTCGTGTGAGTGATGGTGGTGGTCGGAGGGACCGTTGGCGCCGCTTGGCTTGGCAGCCGCGCCTCCGTCAGTCTGTCCCAGGGCAGCTGTGGCTATAACAGTAGTTTACCACCACCGGGTCTGGAGTGAATGAAGAATGCTCTGTAAAATAATCCTCTGTAAAGCATCTTTGTGACATCTGTCTGTGAAAAGTGCTGTATAAATAAACACTTACTTACTTAGTCCCTTCCACATTCTGTTTGGATCCTTTATGGAGGTTTTTCAAAGCGTGTGGTTCTGGCTGGACAGGTAACCATTATTTAGTCCCCACTCTACAGCTCAAATCTTACATTACGGCATAGAAAGTGCAAAGAAATTGTACACATAATAAATATTTTGACTCAAATTATACATGACTCCAGCTTTCATATCCTTAGAGATAAGTGGAAATAGTGTCTTTGGTGGCAGACTTCAGGAGGTGATTATGGTGATGAACTTCAGGAGGGAGAGGACGCCAGTGGACCCGTCACCATCCAGGACCATGACGTGGAAATAGTGAACTTCTACAAGTACCCTGGAGTACATGTGAACAACAGGCTGGACTGGAGGGACAACTGTAATGCTGTGTGCAAGAAGAGCATGAGACTTTACTACCTCAATGTGTGCAGAAAGTTACTGGAGATCTTCTGCCAGTCTGTGGTGGCAGTGCCGTGTCCTCTGTGGTCTGCTCAGCGAGCTGCCCCAGGAAAAGGGACATTGGGCAGCTCGACAAACTGATGTGTAAAGCTGGTCGGGATCAGCTGTGAGCTGGAGACATTTGTCACAGTGAAGGACAAGAGGACACTGGGCAAACTGCTCTCCATCATGGACACTCCTGCTCACCCACTGCACCAGACTATAGAGGGACAGATAATACTCCCTACAACTGTACAACTCACCTTATGTCACAGATAATACTCCCTACAACTGTACAACTCACCTTATGTCACAGATAATACTCCCTACAACTGCACAACTCACCTTATGTCACAGATAATACTCCCTACAACTGTACAACTCACCCTTATGTACCAGATAATACTCCCTACAACTGTAAAACTCACCTTATGTCACAGATAATACTCCCTACAACTGTACAACAACTCAACCTTATGTAACAGATAATACTCCCTACAACTGTACAACAACTCAACCTTATGTAACAGATAATACTCCCTACAACTGTACAACTCACCTTCTGTAACAGATAATACTCCCTACAACTGTACAACAACTCAACCTTATGTAACAGATAATACTCCCTACAACTGTACAACAACTCAACCTTATGTAACAGATAATACTCCCTACAACTGTACAACAACTCACCCTTATGTAACAGATAATACTCCCTACAACTGTACAACAACTCACCTTCTGTAACAGATAATACTCCCTACAACTGTACAACAACTCACCTTCTGTAACAGATAATACTCCCTACAACTGTACAACAACTCAACCTTATGTAACAGATAATACTCCCTACAACTGTACAACAACTCAACCTTCTGTAACAGATAATACTCCCTACAACTGTACAACTCACCTTCTGTAACAGATAATACTCCCTACAACTGTACAACAACTCACCTTCTGTAACAGATAATACTCCCTACAACTGTACAACAACTCAACCTTATGTAACAGATAATACTCCCTACAACTGTACAACAACTCACCCTTATGTAACAGATAATACTCCCTACAACTGTACAACAACTCACCCTTATGTAACAGATAATACTCCCTACAACTGTACAACAACTCACCCTTATGTAACAGATAATACTCCCTACAACTGTACAACTCACTTATGTTACAGATAATACTCCCTACAACTGTACAACTCACCTTATGTCACAGATAATACTCCCTACAACTGTACAACAACTCAACCTTATGTCACAGATAATACTCCCTACAACTGTACAATAACTCAGCCTTATGTAACAGATAATACTCCCTACAACTGTACAACAACTCAGCCTTATTGGGCACTTTCCTGAGTCAGCAGTTGTTGTTTTTTTTTGTTTTTTGTTTTATTAAATCGTTTTACATGAAGATTTTGACTTCAAATATCCAAATTATACCTTAATACACACAGGCACACTGTGATTTATGAAGAAATAAACGTGTCAATAAGTATTTAAGTACAGTTAAGTTACAGTTGAACACTCTGCTCTGTGGCTGTGATAAAAACGTCACGTCTCACTCGGTTCGTCCCAGCGGCTGTAACAATGTTTAAACAGATGAGACCCAGACACTTTTCTGTTTAATCTGCTGGAGCGCGTCACACCATCCACTGTTTAAAAGGACAGCGCTAACCTGCTAGCCTAGCGAGCTTCGATTCACTTTGTACTAAAAACCTTACCCATTGCTCTCTTAACTGCAGCTGTCAGTCTCTCCTCATTTTGGTCTTAAAATGTCCAGCTTAAAGGATGTATGGAGGATTTGTTTTTGTTTAAAATTGTCAATAAAAGTTCAAAATAGCATTATGGAGATGCACCGGCCTTGTAATGATGATGTCCAAAGAAAAAAAAGAATGAAAATCCATCATCTGTGGAAGTGGTGGGGCTACCTCGTAATTATTGGCTGTTCAATTGTCAAAGTCCCTACGAGTGGCTTTTTCCAACTGTAGCTTCCTCGCAGTTTGCACAAAGTTTGTTACAGTGGCAGATGAGAATCCGCGACCAATTTGATGCAAAAGAAAGTCGTTTCTGAGTTCGCTGAGAGAAGAAGGGGGAAAGGAACGAAGCTGAACTAAAGTGATTCTTGGAGCAACGGCGCAACTGAAGCAGACGAAGGGTCTAAAGACTGACGCATTGGTTTCTAAATGACTTCTGGACAGGAAAGTTCAACAGCTGCTGTAAACAGGCATGATGTCTAACGTGAGGAGGAGGTGGGAGGAGGTGTGTCTACTTGGGGAGCTGTTCCTATTTATCTCTCTTTTCACTCTGTCTCTCTTCTTGTTCCCATTTTCTTTTCCATCCCTGTTTTTCTTGTTTGCCTTCTCGGTCTCTCCTCTCTCTACTTCTGCTTTCCCACTCTCCTTCTCTCTCTCTCTCTCTCCTTCTTTCTCTTCTGTTACATTTTCAGTTGAGAGTTTTCAGTTGACACCTTCTAGGAATATTTGTTTATTATAGTATTCAAATGAACTGAAGTGAGAAGAGCTGGAGAGGCCTGGAAGGTGAAGGCATCAGTGGTGCCCGGGGTGACCGGAGCACTCGGGGCTGTGACCCCCAAACTACAGATCCAGGAAAAACATCAGACAGCTTACGTCAGAAAAGTGCAGTTCTAGGAACAGCAAAGATACTGCACAGAACTCTCAAGCAAGGAACGAGGTATTTGAAAACATTTAATGATTAAACATTTAATAATAAAAATGAAAATAAGAAAATACAGGTGCATCGTGTTCCCTTTCAGATCCTTCACATTCTTTTCTCTCTGAAGATGTTATTTCTAGGAGAAAGCCCTTGGTTTGGATTAAGTCCTTGTTCATGTCATTTCTAGGTAGGTGGTACATTTGATGACTTTGTGGGACTAAAATTACTTCAATTCACTTCCATTTCCACTTTCCCGTTACCATACATGTGATTCTAAATGAGACATAAGATAGGATACTTTGACATTATACCTAAGGAATTGTTCTCTCATAGTTTGAGTTCTTACATGAGATTCAGTTAAACTGGAGGGTCCATGCAGTGGAGATGCCATTGCTTTGTCTGGAATGTTTCACAGTATTAAAGCTTTCTATCATCATGGAATCCAGACCAAGTTAGAGGTCAGATTCGTGGAGAGGCGACCCCGCTCACATTCAGAATGTCTGTTTTTTTATGTATTTTTAAGATATAAAACCACCTGTAATTGAATTAATGTACAATAGAGCTGTTTAATGTCATACTGTGGAACATTCCAAACAGAGCCATGACATCCATAGAAACAAGCAGGTGGTGGAACCCCGAAAAAGTGACATAGTTCACCTTCATTCTTTATGCTGCATTGTCCAGTTGTAGTACAGTCTTAAATAATGTCTTTGAATCTCTCTGCACAGTTCACCACAGACTGAAGCCTTCTGCCTGGGCTATAAATATCCAGTATATGATTCCTGCTTATTTCCCAGTACCGTACATATGATTGGCATATAAGAGTCTTGGGTTACTCATAAGTGGAAGCATTAGTGATAATAATGTAATAATAATAATAAAACATTATTTTCCAAAAAAAGGTGATTTGAGCAGTAATTTAGGTCCCAGACTCGTTTCCATGTTAGTCATTTTGTGACATGCGCAGTACTTGGCTCCAGGGTCTTGGTTCCATATCCGGAAATGGATCCTAGGTCCTAGGCAGGTTCATAATGTGGCAAAGTTTCAGACTTGTACCATAAACGTGAACAATTGGGCACTTTTTTGGTCCTTTACAGCTCCATTAGTAAAGTACATGAAGAAATAACTGTTATAAGCATTTTTATTCACTTTCATTCTTTGGATTAAGTCTTGTGAAGGCATTTTTAAAAGGAAAAAGTAGCATATTCACAGTTTTGTGAGCCTCTACAAAATTGTAATAAATATGGTATGGTGCGATGTATAAGGTGGAAATATGGTACAAAGAGATCTGGATATTGTTCCATCCCTAATGACAATAAATGCTGCACCAAATGACTGGGCAAAGCATTTTAGAGTCAGTCGTGTTATAATAGTAATATTATTATTATTATTTTATTAATAATAATAATAATAATAATAATAATAATAATAATAATAATTATTATTATTATTATTATTATTATTATTATTATTATTATTATTATTATAATGCTTTACAGAGCATTATTTATTCACTCCATACCTGGTGGTGGTAAACTACTATTGTAGCCACAGCTGCCCTGGGGCAGACAGACAGAAGCGAGGCTGCCAATCTGCACCATCAGCCTTTCCCACCACCACCAACACTCACACACACACTGCTTTCATACTAGGCAATGTGGGTGAAGTGCCTTGCCTAAGGACACAACAACAGTTTTTGCGACTAGTGCCCCCCTGTGGAACCTGGTGTTCCCAGTGGTCTCCCATTACTCCCAGTACTAACCAGACCCGGCCCGTATCAGGCTTCGACGAGCCGGTATGGCCACTTTTCTGTAGAATATTGTAATATCGTGAGCCTCCCACCATATCGTGAGCTTTCCCATAATATCGCAATAAATATCGTACCGTGAGGTTCATACCGTGATATTGTATCATGAGACTTGGTTTACGCCCCTACTTTACAGTCATTGTTTACTCACTCCACACTCAGAGGGGATAAGACACTATTGCAGCTCCAGTTGCCCAAAGGCAGACTGACGGAAGTGACTTAAGAACAAGACTGACATTGTAAAATGCTTTGACCAGTCATTTGGTACAATATTAGAGATGGAACGATATCCAAATCTCTCTGTACCAGATTTTCACCAAATACATCTCACCGTACCAGATTTATTGCAATATTTTGTGGAGACTCACACAAATGTGAATCTGCTCCTTTTCCTCTAAAAATGCCTTTACAACGACAGTAGCTCAGTTGGTCGAGCGTTTGTCCTCTGATCCCGAGGTTGGCGGTTCAAATCCCGCTCTCGACATAGACTTCATTGGTGAGTGGTCAGATCCACTGACCCACAGGTCGCTGGTGTGATTCCAGCTCCCACAGATGAATGCTGTCGTTGTGTCACTGGGCAAGACACAACGACCACCTCGCCCCAGTGTCAGCGTACACTGGTGTATGAATGTGTGTGTGAATGTGTGTGTGAATGTGTGTGTGAATGTGTGTGTGAGTGGGTGAGTGGTTCCTTGTTGTAAAGCACTTTGAGTGCCTTGAAAGGTAGAAAAGTGCTATAAAAATGTGACCAGTTACAAGACTTAAACCAAAAAATTAAGATTTCAAAGTGCCTAGAACAGTTATTTCTTCATGTAGTCTGCACTGAAACTGAGCAAAGGATCATGGTCAATGTAGTTTCCTCTGTTATTTTTTAGTTATTTCCGCATCAGAACACTTCATTTAAGCAAAGAGACTTGGGATTCGATATATTGTGATGGTCCACGATATTATTGTGAGACCTTTGACGATTGACCATATTTTAGTTATTGTTACATATTGTTTGCATGTTCTGCCCGTGTCTGGATAGGTTTCCCCCGGGTACTTCGGTTTCCCCCATCAATTCAAAACATGCAGCACCCCTATGAACTAACATCAAGGACCATGACGTCCACCCTCCTGTGGGCTCACCACCTGCAGAGGGGTTCATGGGGGGGTCAGGTGCTATGAGGATTGGGGAGCAAACTGCCCCTGTGACCCAGCCGGATTAAGCAGGAGAAGATGATGGATGGATGGGTGGATGTTATATCCCTAGACTCAAGTAGAATTTGAAAAAAATAAATAGAAAAAAATAAATAAATACTTGAATAAATGTTACTGAGTTCTACCCATATCTGTTATGCCTGGTTGTCATTTGCCAATGTACAAAGTGTTCCTCATCTACAGTACAACTCCATCCTCTGCCCAAACAAAGATTACAAAAGGGCTAATCAGAGTATGCTAATAGGAGTTGGATTAGGAGCAGGAACAAGTATGCAAGTATGGCTCAAAATATGATTCAAAATATGATTCAAAATATGACGTTCACACCGTAGGGTTGTTCACTCAGTGGACTTAAAGCGGACCTTTTGTGCTAGTGTCAGCTCTATAGTTAAAATCAGACACCTGTGGATTATTGTGTTAGAATTTGGCCATTTTAAATCACCATTTTCTTCAAAAACAACTCAAAAGAAACAAATCTGCTGAATTCCAGTGGAGGTGAAGATGGGCAGATCGGAGCAACGACGTCTTCAATACAGGAGAATAAAGATGACTCAAACATACGAGTCAGTCCAAATGTCACTTCAGAGGGTCAGTGAGAAGAAACTACTACAACATGGTTAAAAAAAATTGAGGTTTAGATGAAAAACACATTAAATTGCCTTTATTTAATTCAGCTCAATGTCTGGGGTGGGGAAGGGTTCTGATTGGACAGGGACACAAATGTATTTACGTCTTTGGGAAGAAAACACACACACTTCAGCTGCTCCCGGCTTTTCTGTCATCTCGGATTGTCGTTATGCCGTTAAATTTAATTATTTTTGTTCTGACTTAAGTTCTCATGTAAAGTTGGCTAATGTCGAGTTAGAGGTCAGTTCTGTGGAGAGACAATCCTGTTCACAGTAAGGATGCATCAATTTAATGCTATACTGTGGAAAACTCTAGGCAAAGCAATACCAGTATCATGTCCATGAGCACAGAAGATTTCTCACGTTAAAAGTTATATATTGTATCTTGAAGTTGACAGAATTCAGTTTGAGCCCTTCCTGGACTACTGGGGGATTGCATAGACCTTTATGACAATATGTTACCATGGCGATGACTGTAGTTTTCATGACACCTCACTGGCTCCTCTGGCCCCGTTTATCACCCCACCATGAACGGTCAAGAGAGGCGTCACGTCCAATTCTGTCCACCACTGCACCCTCCCACCTCCACTGTTCCAGGAGCCAGCACCTGAAAACTGGGCTATTAACATGAGAAAACAGAGCTATTAAAATGAAGTGGTCTCTAATCAAGCCCCAATGAGGAAAACATGCAACACAGATGAAACCTGGCAACCCCGACAAAGACCGAACACAACAGAACAGTGCCAGTGCTTAAAAAGTGTAAATATTGGGCCTCATTCAGGAATCTTTTCTTTAAAAATTTTCATAACTTTTACTTTAAGCAGATGCTGAGAGAACTCTGTGCCAGACTCACAAAGCGTTCTTACACAGACACATTCCTTCTTTATTGACAGTTGGGCCTAATTCACCAACACCTCCACACTCACTTACATTTGATTTAAATTGAAAATTAATATGTACTTCTTTAGAAACTCCCTCTGGACTTCTAAATATGGACAATTTGGCGTGTTACGACCCAACTCTGCTAGGGAATAACTAAAGATGTAAAATGGAATAAATAAGGTAATTTAATTAAAAGGAATGTACAAGGTAAATTAAACAAAACAAGCTAAAATATGTACATAAAATAACCTAAACTAAGAAAAAGAACAGGATAACAAGTTGTGCCACATACGAGTCACGTGGGCTTACACAAAAAACAAGTGACTAAACTGAGGGACGCAAACAAAACTAAATCACAAGTGTCTCAAAGTAAAATCACATAAACCCACAAACAGAAACAAGTGACAAAACAAAAAGGCACAAAACTGAACTAAACTGACCAAGTGTCTCAACACACACAAAGTCACATACCAGTACAAACAAAGTGACTGACAGAAAGAGAAAGAGCCACAAACACAAAATGGCCACAGCCCCGAACAGGTGAGAGGAGTCTGCTTAAACAGGGGGAGGAGTCTGCTTAAACAGGGGGAGGAGTCTGCTTAAACAGGGGGAGGAGTCTGGAGGTGAGGTGGGAGTGGCCGAGGGTTGACGTTCCCACCAATCAGGGACCAGGGCTCAACCAGCAGGAATCCAAATAACAAAAGAAATTAAAGCACACAACAAATCAAAGAAGTGGAGGCCTGGGGCTGTAACAGGTGTTATGGTAGAGAGTGATGAGGAAGTCAGTTTACAGACTACGACTGTTTAACAGCTTCAGCGGTGAGTTCAAATGTCCAAACTCACATGAACACACACAGAGGGAATATTTAAGTCATAAACTTATTGAAATAGGTGGGAGCTTGCATTGTATTTCTCACACTTTCTGTGATGGCAGACCTGTGGTAAATAGTGATGGAGAGGGCTGGGGTGGCGGTGCATAAGTGGGCGCTCTGGTCATGGGGGGTGATGAGAACAGCAACAGAGGCCCATAAGTAGAGCAGTGGGGCTAGGATGGACTGAGGCTCACTGCAGTCTGTTTTTTTCATGGTTTGGGTCCTGCAACTTATACTCAGGTGCAACGTATATATAAAATATATAAGTTCACATGTTGGTTATTGTCACACTGACAGCCACAAAAGGGCGCTCTAGGCGTGTGTGTTAGTATCTGCTGCACCTCATGCTCTTCCTCCTGTACCACTGTCACTTCTCGCTCCTGCAGAAAAAGCCACTGTCCTGCTGCACCTCATGAAATATGCAGCTGAAAACGGTAATCGAGCAGCAGAAAAAAAGTTTGGAGTGAGCGAGAAACTTGTGTTTGACCGGAGAAAAGTGGAGGAAACTCAAACTGTAATGAAGAAAACAAAAAAGCTCATCGCAGCTGAAAGCTGGATTTAACTGGAGTTGGTGAAGTTGCTCAGAAGTGACATTGAGGATGAAGAATTCAATGGATTTAGTGATTTGGAGTGAGATGGAGAGTTGATAAACTTGTTCTGTTGTTTCTGCATAACTGTTCACATGTGACATGAACACACCAGACACATGTTCAGCCTCTTGTTCTCTGTTCTGTTCTTACCGCTATAACTTGCCTTTCAACATGAAATTTCTGTTCCTGGAGTCTGATTTGATCAAATACCCCCAAAAAATGTAACTTATAGTCCAGTGTGTTTTCTTCTTCTTAATTACATATTTGACTTATAGTCCGGAAAATACGGTAAAAGTTATTGTTATTTTTTTTATTTATTCTTTATTTGATAGGGACAGTGCATATTAACGAACATCTGCAACATTACAGTGTAAATACGCCAGATTATAGCACAAATGCTAATTTCCATCTGTCGTCCCTACAGGTGACATCACAGCAAAAACAATGACAGGCGACAGTAACAGCAACATTACAACATTACAACATTAAAACATTAAAACGTTACAACATTAAAACGTTACAACATTAAAACGTTAAAATGTTAAAACTTAGAAGTGTCCACAAGTCTGGTTTTCCTTTAGCCACTGTTTCAAGTGTGATGTGAAAGTGGCCGGTGTTGGAGTCTCTCTTATTGATACTGGGAGAGAGTTCCAGTGTTGGAGTCTCTCTTATTGATACTGGGAGAGAGTTCCAGTGTTGGAGTCTCTCTTATTGATACTGGGAGAGTTCCGGTGTTGGAGTGTCTCTTATTGACACTGGGAGAGTTCCAGTGTTGGAGTCTCTCTTATTGATACTGGGAGAGTTCCGGTGTTGGAGTCTCTTATTGATACTGGGAGAGTTCCAGTGTTGGAGTGTCTCTTATTGACACTGGGAGAGAGTTCCAGTGTTGGAGTGTCTCTTATTGACACTGGGAGAGTTCCAGTGTTGGAGTCTCTCTTATTGATACTGGGAGAGTTCCAAAAGTTGGAGTCCCATTGACACTGGGAGAGTTCCAGTGTTGGAGTCTCTCTTATTGACACTGGGAGAGTTCCAGTGTTGGAGTGTCTCTTATTGACACTGGGAGAGTTCCAGTGTTGGAGTGTCTCTTATTGACACTGGGAGAGTTCCAGTGTTGGAGTCTCTCTTATTGATACTGGGAGAGAGTTCCAGTGTTGGAGTCTCTCTTATTGATACTGGGAGAGAGTTCCAGTGTTGGAGTCTCTCTTATTGATACTGGGAGAGTTCCGGTGTTGGAGTCTCTCTTATTGATACTGGGAGAGAGTTCCAGTGTTGGAGTCTCTCTTATTGATACTGGGAGAGTTCCGGTGTTGGAGTCTCTCTTATTGATACTGGGAGAGAGTTCCAGTGTTGGAGTCTCTTATTGATACTGGGAGAGTTCCAGTGTTGGAGTGTCTCTTATTGACACTGGGAGAGTTCCAGTGTTGGAGTGTCTCTTATTGACACTGGGAGAGAGTTCCAGTGTTGGAGTGTCTCTTATTGACACTGGGAGAGAGTTCCAGTGTTGGAGTGTCTCTTATTGACACTGGGAGAGAGTTCCAGTGTTGGAGTGTCTCTTATTGAAACTGGGAGAGTTCCAGTGTTGGAGTCTCTCTTATTGATACTGGGAGAGTTCCAGTGTTGGAGTGTCTCTTATTGACACTGGGAGAGTTCCAGTGTTGGAGTGTCTCTTATTGACACTGGGAGAGTTCCGGTGTTGGAGTCTCTCTTATTGATACTGGGAGAGAGTTCCAGTGTTGGAGTGTCTCTTATTGATACTGGGAGAGAGTTCCAGTGTTGGAGTCTCTTATTGATACTGGGAGAGTTCCAGTGTTGGAGTCTCTCTTATTGATACTGGGAGAGAGTTCCAGTGTTGGAGTCTCTCTTATTGATACTGGGAGAGAGTTCCAGTGTTGGAGTCTCTTATTGATACTGGGAGAGTTCCGGTGTTGGAGTCTCTCTTATTGATACTGGGAGAGAGTTCCAGTGTTGGAGTCTCTCTTATTGATACTGGGAGAGAGTTCCAGTGTTGGAGTCTCTCTTATTGATACTGGGAGAGTTCCGGTGTTGGAGTCTCTCTTATTGATACTGGGAGAGAGTTCCAGTGTTGGAGTCTCTCTTATTGATACTGGGAGAGTTCCGGTGTTGGAGTCTCTCTTATTGATACTGGGAGAGAGTTCCAGTGTTGGAGTCTCTTATTGATACTGGGAGAGTTCCAGTGTTGGAGTCTCTCTTATTGATACTGGGAGAGTTCCAGTGTTGGAGTGTCTCTTATTGACACTGGGAGAGTTCCAGTGTTGGAGTGTCTCTTATTGACACTGGGAGAGTTCCGGTGTTGGAGTCTCTCTTATTGATACTGGGAGAGAGTTCCAGTGTTGGAGTGTCTCTTATTGATACTGGGAGAGAGTTCCAGTGTTGGAGTCTCTTATTGATACTGGGAGAGTTCCAGTGTTGGAGTCTCTCTTATTGATACTGGGAGAGAGTTCCAGTGTTGGAGTCTCTCTTATTGATACTGGGAGAGAGTTCCAGTGTTGGAGTCTCTCTTATTGATACTGGGAGAGTTCCGGTGTTGAGTCTCTCTTATTGATACTGGGAGAGTTCCAGTGTTGGAGTCTCTCTTATTGATACTGGGAGAGTTCGGTGTTGGAGTCTCTCTTATTGATACTGGGAGAGAGTTCCAGGTGTTGGAGTCTCTTATTGACACTGGGAGAGTTCCAGTGTTGGAGTGTCTCTTATTGACACTGGGAGAGTTCCAGTGTTGGAGTGTCTCTTATTGACACTGGGAGAGTTCCAGTGTTGGAGTGTCTCTTATTGACACTGGGAGAGAGTTCCAGTGTTGGAGTGTCTCTTATTGACACTGGGAGAGAGTTCCAGTGTTGGAGTGTCTCTTATTGACACTGGGAGAGTTCCAGTGTTGGAGTCTCTTATTGACACTGGGAGAGTTCCAGTGTTGGAGTGTCTCTTATTGACACTGGGAGAGTTCCAGTGTTGGAGTGTCTCTTATTGACACTGGGAAAGTTCCAGTGTTGGAGTCTCTCTTATTGATACTGGGAGAGAGTTCCAGTGTTGGAGTCTCTCTTATTGATACTGGGAGAGTTCCGGTGTTGGAGTCTCTCTTATTGATACTGGGAGAGGATTCCAGTGTTGGAGTCTCTTATTGATACTGGGAGAGTTCCAGTGTTGGAGTGTCTCTTATTGACACTGGGAGAGTTCCAGTGTTGGAGTGTCTCTTATTGACACTGGGAGAGAGTTCCAGTGTTGGAGTGTCTCTTATTGACACTGGGAGAGAGTTCCAGTGTTGGAGTGTCTCTTATTGACACTGGGAGAGAGTTCCAGTGTTGGAGTGTCTCTATTGACACTGGGAGGTTCCAGTGTTGGAGTCTCTCTTATTGATACTGGGAGAGTTCCAGTGTTGGAGTGTCTCTTATTGACACTGGGAGAGTTCCAGTGTTGGAGTGTCTCTTATTGACACTGGGAGAGTTCCGGTGTTGGAGTCTCTCTTATTGATACTGGGAGAGAGTTCCAGTGTTGGAGTGTCTCTTATTGATACTGGGAGAGAGTTCCAGTGTTGGAGTCTCTAATTGATACAGGGAGAGTTCCAGTGTTGGAGTCTCTTATTGATCCTGGGAGAGAGTTCCAGTGTTGGAGTCTCTCTTATTGATACTGGGAGAGAGTTCCAGTGTTGGAGTCTCTCTTATTGATACTGGGAGAGTTCCAGTGTTGGAGTCTCTCTTATTGATACTGGGAGAAAGTTCCAGTGTTGGAGTCTCTCTTATTGATACTGGGAGAGAGTTCCGGTGTTGGAGTCTCTCTTATTGATACTGGGAGAGAGTTCCAGTGTTGGAGTCTCTCTTATTGATACTGGGAGAGAGTTCCAGTGTTGGAGTCTCTTATTGATACTGGGAGAGTTCCAGTGTTGGAGTGTCTCTTATTGACACTGGGAGAGTTCCAGTGTTGGAGTGTCTCTTATTGACACTGGGAGAGTTCCAGTGTTGGAGTCTCTCTTATTGACACTGGGAGAGTTCCAGTGTTGGAGTGTCTCTTATTGACACTGGGAGAGTTCCAGTGTTGGAGTGTCTCTTATTGACACTGGGAGAGTTCCGGTGTTGGAGTCTCTCTTATTGATACTGGGAGAGAGTTCCAGTGTTGGAGTGTCTCTTATTGATACTGGGAGAGAGTTCCAGTGTTGGAGTCTCTTATTGATACTGGGAGAGTTCCAGTGTTGGAGTGTCTCTTATTGACACTGGGAGAGAGTTCCAGTGTTGGAGTGTCTCTTATTGACACTGGGAGAGAGTTCCAGTGTTGGAGTGTCTCTTATTGACACTGGGAGAGTTCCAGTGTTGGAGTCTCTTATTGATACTGGGAGAGTTCCAGTGTTGGAGTGTCTCTTATTGACACTGGGAGAGAGTTCCAGTGTTGGAGTGTCTCTTATTGACACTGGGAGAGAGTTCCAGTGTTGGAGTCTCTTATTGATACTGGGAGAGAGTTCCAATGTTGGAGTCTCTCTTATTGACACTGGGAGAGAGTTCCAGTGTTGGAGTGTCTCTTATTGACACTGGGAGAGAGTTCCAGTGTTGGAGTGTCTCTTATTGACACTGGGAGAGAGTTCCAGTGTTGGAGTCTCTCTTATTGATACTGGGAGAGAGTTCCAGTGTTGGAGTCTCTCTTATTGATACTGGGAGAGTTCCGGTGTTGGAGTCTCTCTTATTGATACTGGGAGAGAGTTCCAGTGTTGGAGTCTCTCTTATTGATACTGGGAGAGTTCCGGTGTTGGAGTCTCTCTTATTGATACTGGGAGAGAGTTCCAGTGTTGGAGTCTCTTATTGATACTGGGAGAGTTCCAGTGTTGGAGTGTCTCTTATTGACACTGGGAGAGTTCCAGTGTTGGAGTGTCTCTTATTGACACTGGGAGAGAGTTCCAGTGTTGGAGTGTCTCTTATTGACACTGGGAGAGAGTTCCAGTGTTGGAGTGTCTCTTATTGACACTGGGAGAGAGTTCCAGTGTTGGAGTGTCTCTTATTGACACTGGGAGAGTTCCAGTGTTGGAGTCTCTCTTATTGATACTGGGAGAGTTCCAGTGTTGGAGTGTCTCTTATTGACACTGGGAGAGTTCCAGTGTTGGAGTGTCTCTTATTGACACTGGGAGAGTTCCGGTGTTGGAGTCTCTCTTATTGATACTGGGAGAGAGTTCCAGTGTTGGAGTGTCTCTTATTGATACTGGGAGAGAGTTCCAGTGTTGGAGTCTCTTATTGATACTGGGAGAGTTCCAGTGTTGGAGTCTCTCTTATTGATACTGGGAGAGAGTTCCAGTGTTGGAGTCTCTCTTATTGATACTGGGAGAGAGTTCCAGTGTTGGAGTCTCTCTTATTGATACTGGGAGAGTTCCGGTGTTGGAGTCTCTCTTATTGATACTGGGAGAGAGTTCCAGTGTTGGAGTCTCTCTTATTGATACTGGGAGAGAGATGGAGTGTTGGTATCTCTAATATTGATACTGGGAGAGTTCCTGTGTTGGAGTCTCTCTTATTGATACTGGGAGAGAGTTCCAGTGTTGGAGTCTCTCTTATTGATACTGGGAGAGTTCCGGTGTTGGAGTCTCTCTTATTGATACTGGGAGAGAGTTCCAGTGTTGGAGTCTCTTATTGATACTGGGAGAGTTCCAGTGTTGGAGTCTCTCTTATTGATACTGGGAGAGTTACAGTGTTGGAGTGTCTCTAATTGACACAGGGAGAGTTCCAGTGTTGGAGTGTCTCTTATTGACACTGGGAGAGTTCCGGTGTTGGAGTCTCTCTTATTGATACTGGGAGAGAGTTCCAGTGTTGGAGTGTCTCTTATTGATACTGGGAGAGAGTTCCAGTGTTGGAGTCTCTTATTGATACTGGGAGAGTTCCAGTGTTGGAGTCTCTCTTATTGATACTGGGAGAGAGTTCCAGTGTTGGAGTCTCTCTTATTGATACTGGGAGAGAGTTCCAGTGTTGGAGTCTCTCTTATTGATACTGGGAGAGTTCCGGTGTTGGAGTGTCTCTAATTGATACAGGGAGAGAGTTCCAGTGTTTGAGTCTCTCTTATTGATACTGGGAGAGTTCGGTGTTGGGTCTCTCTTATTGATACTGGGAGAGAGTTCCAGTGTTGGAGTCTCTTATTGATACTGGGAGAGTTCCAGTGTTGGAGTGTCTCTTATTGACACTGGGAGAGTTCCAGTGTTGGAGTGTCTCTTATTGACACTGGGAGAGAGTTCCAGTGTTGGAGTGTCTCTTATTGACACTGGGAGAGAGTTCCAGTGTTGGAGTGTCTCTTATTGACACTGGGAGAGAGTTCCAGTGTTGGAGTGTCTCTTATTGACACTGGGAGAGTTCCAGTGTTGGAGTGTCTCTTATTGATACTGGGAGAGTTCCAGTGTTGGAGTGTCTCTTATTGACACTGGGAGAGTTCCAGTGTTGGAGTGTCTCTTATTGACACTGGGAAAGTTCCAGTGTTGGAGTCTCTCTTATTGATACTGGGAGAGAGTTCCAGTGTTGGAGTCTCTCTTATTGATACTGGGAGAGTTCCGGTGTTGGAGTCTCTCTTATTGATACTGGGAGAGAGTTCCAGTGTTGGAGTCTCTTATTGATACTGGGAGAGTTCCAGTGTTGGAGTGTCTCTTATTGACACTGGGAGAGTTCCAGTGTTGGAGTGTCTCTTATTGACACTGGGAGAGAGTTCCAGTGTTGGAGTGTCTCTTATTGACACTGGGAGAGAGTTCCAGTGTTGGAGTGTCTCTTATTGACACTGGGAGAGTTCCAGTGTTGGAGTCTCTCTTATTGACACTGGGAGAGTTCCAGTGTTGGAGTGTCTCTTATTGATACTGGGAGAGAGTTCCAGTGTTGGAGTGTCTCTTATTGACACTGGGAGAGAGTTCCAGTGTTGGAGTGTCTCTTATTGACACTGGGAGAGTTCCAGTGTTGGAGTCTCTCTTATTGATACTGGGAGAGAGTTCCAGTGTTGGAGTGTCTCTTATTGACACTGGGAGAGAGTTCCAGTGTTGGAGTCTCTCTTATTGATACTGGGAGAGAGTTCCAGTGTTGGAATCTCTCTTATTGATACTGGGAGAGTTCCGGTGTTGGAGTCTCTCTTATTGATACTGGGAGAGAGTTCCAGTGTTGGAGTCTCTCTTATTGATACTGGGAGAGTTCCGGTGTTGGAGTCTCTCTTATTGATACTGGGAGAGAGTTCCAGTGTTGGAGTCTCTTATTGATACTGGGAGAGTTCCAGTGTTGAGTCTCTTATTGATACTGGAGAGTTCCAGTGTTGGAGTGTCTCTTATTGACACTGGGAGAGTTCCAGTGTTGGAGTGTCTCTTATTGACACTGGGAGAGTTCCGGTGTTGGAGTCTCTCTTATTGATACTGGGAGAGAGTTCCAGTGTTGGAGTGTCTCTTATTGATACTGGGAGAGAGTTCCAGTGTTGGAGTCTCTTATTGATACTGGGAGAGTTCCAGTGTTGGAGTCTCTCTTATTGATACTGGGAGAGAGATCCAGATTTGGAGTCTCTCATATTGATACTGGGAGAGAGTTCCAGTGTTGGAGTCTCTCTTATTGATGCTGGGAGAGTTCGGTGTTGGAGTCTCTTATTGATACTGGGAGAAGTTCCAGTGTTGGAGTCTCTCTTATTGATACTGGGAGAGTTCCGGTGTTGGAGTCTCTCTTATTGATACTGGGAGAGAGTTCCAGTGTTGGAGTCTCTTATTGATACTGGGAGAGTTCCAGTGTTGGAGTGTCTCTTATTGACACTGGGAGAGTTCCAGTGTTGGAGTGTCTCTTATTGACACTGGGAGAGAGTTCCAGTGTTGGAGTGTCTCTTATTGACACTGGGAGAGAGTTCCAGTGTTGGAGTGTCTCTTATTGACACTGGGAGAGAGTTCCAGTGTTGGAGTGTCTCTTATTGACACTGGGAGAGTTCCAGTGTTGGAGTGTCTCTTATTGATAGTGGGAGAGTTTCAGTGTTGGAGTGTCTCTTATTGACACTGGGAGAGTTCCAGTGTTGGAGTGTCTCTTATTGACACTGGGAAAGTTCCAGTGTTGGAGTCTCTCTTATTGATACTGGGAGAGTTCCAGTGTTGGAGTCTCTCTTATTGATACTGGGAGAGTTCCGGTGTTGGAGTCTCTCTTATTGATACTGGGAGAGAGTTCCAGTGTTGGAGTCTCTTATTGATACTGGGAGAGTTCCAGTGTTGGAGTGTCTCTTATTGACACTGGGAGAGTTCCAGTGTTGGAGTGTCTCTTATTGACACTGGGAGAGAGTTCCAGTGTTGGAGTGTCTCTTATTGACACTGGGAGAGAGTTCCAGTGTTGGAGTGTCTCTTATTGACACTGGGAGAGTTCCAGTGTTGGAGTCTCTCTTATTGACACTGGGAGAGTTCCAGTGTTGGAGTGTCTCTTATTGATACTGGGAGAGAGTTCCAGTGTTGGAGTGTCTCTTATTGACACTGGGAGAGAGTTCCAGTGTTGGAGTGTCTCTTATTGACACTGGGAGAGTTCCAGTGTTGGAGTCTCTCTTATTGATACTGGGAGAGAGTTCCAGTGTTGGAGTGTCTCTTATTGACACTGGGAGAGAGTTCCAGTGTTGGAGTGTCTCTTATTGACACTGGGAGAGAGTTCCAGTGTTGGAGTGTCTCTTATTGACACTGGGAGAGAGTTCCAGTGTTGGAGTGTCTCTTATTGACACTGGGAGAGTTCCAGTGTTGGAGTCTCTCTTATTGATACTGGGAGAGAGTTCCAGTGTTGGAGTCTCTTATTGATACTGGGAGAGTTCCAGTGTTGGAGTGTCTCTTATTGACACTGGGAGAGTTCCAGTGTTGGAGTGTCTCTTATTGACACTGGGAGAGAGTTCCAGTGTTGGAGTGTCTCTTATTGACACTGGGAGAGTTCCAGTGTTGGAGTCTCTCTTATTGATACTGGGAGAGTTCCAGTGTTGGAGTGTCTCTTATTGACACTGGGAGAGTTCCAGTGTTGGAGTGTCTCTTATTGACACTGGGAGAGTTCCGGTGTTGGAGTCTCTCTTATTGATACTGGGAGAGAGTTCCAGTGTTGGAGTGTCTCTTATTGATACTGGGAGAGAGTTCCAGTGTTGGAGTCTCTTATTGATACTGGGAGAGTTCCAGTGTTGGAGTCTCTCTTATTGATACTGGGAGAGAGTTCCAGTGTTGGAGTCTCTCTTATTGATACTGGGAGAGAGTTCCAGTGTTGGAGTCTCTCTTATTGATACTGGGAGAGTTCCAGTGTTGGAGTCTCTCTTATTGATACTGGGAGAAAGTTCCAGTGTTGGAGTCTCTCTTATTGATACTGGGAGAGAGTTCCGGTGTTGGAGTCTCTCTTATTGATACTGGGAGAGAGTTCCAGTGTTGGAGTCTCTCTTATTGATACTGGGAGAGTTCCGGTGTTGGAGTCTCTCTTATTGATACTGGGAGAGAGTTCCAGTGTTGGAGTCTCTTATTGATACTGGGAGAGTTCCAGTGTTGGAGTGTCTCTTATTGACACTGGGAGAGTTCCAGTGTTGGAGTGTCTCTTATTGACACTGGGAGAGTTCCAGTGTTGGAGTCTCTCTTATTGATACTGGGAGAGTTCCAGTGTTGGAGTGTCTCTTATTGACACTGGGAGAGTTCCAGTGTTGGAGTGTCTCTTATTGACACTGGGAGAGTTCCGGTGTTGGAGTCTCTCTTATTGATACTGGGAGAGAGTTCCAGTGTTGGAGTGTCTCTTATTGATACTGGGAGAGAGTTACAGTGTTGGAGTCTCTTATTGATACTGGGAGAGTTCCAGTGTTGGAGTGTCTCTTATTGACACTGGGAGAGAGTTCCAGTGTTGGAGTGTCTCTTATTGACACTGGGAGAGAGTTCCAGTGTTGGAGTGTCTCTTATTGACACTGGGAGAGTTCCAGTGTTGGAGTCTCTTATTGATACTGGGAGAGTTCCAGTGTTGGAGTGTCTCTTATTGACACTGGGAGAGAGTTCCAGTGTTGGAGTGTCTCTTATTGACACTGGGAGAGAGTTCCAGTGTTGGAGTCTCTTATTGATACTGGGAGAGAGTTCCAGTGTTGGAGTCTCTCTTATTGACACTGGGAGAGAGTTCCAGTGTTGGAGTGTCTCTTATTGACACTGGGAGAGAGTTCCAGTGTTGGAGTGTCTCTTATTGACACTGGGAGAGAGTTCCAGTGTTGGAGTCTCTCTTATTGACACTGGGAGAGAGTTCCAGTGTTGGAGTCTCTTATTGATACTGGGAGAGAGTTCCAGTGTTGGAGTCTCTTATTGATACTGGGAGAGAGTTCCAGTGTTGGAGTCTCTCTTATTGATACTGGGAGAGAGTTCCAGTGTTGGAGTCTCTCTTATTGATACTGGGAGAGTTCCGGTGTTGGAGTCTCTCTTATTGATACTGGGAGAGAGTTCCAGTGTTGGAGTGTCTCTTATTGACACTGGGAGAGAGTTCCAGTGTTGGAGTCTCTTATTGATACTGGGAGAGAGTTCCAGTGTTGGAGTGTCTCTTATTGATACTGGGAGAGAGTTCCAGTGTTGGAGTGTCTCTTATTGATACTGGGAGAGAGTTCCAGTGTTGGAGTCTCTTATTGATACTGGGAGAGTTCCAGTGTTGGAGTGTCTCTTATTGACACTGGGAGAGAGTTCCAGTGTTGGAGTGTCTCTTATTGACACTGGGAGAGAGTTCCAGTGTTGGAGTCTCTTATTGATACTGGGAGAGTTCCAGTGTTGGAGTGTCTCTTATTGACACTGGGAGAGAGTTCCAGTGTTGGAGTGTCTCTTATTGACACTGGGAGAGAGTTCCAGTGTTGGAGTCTCTTATTGATACTGGGAGAGAGTTCCAGTGTTGGAGTCTCTCTTATTGATACTGGGAGAGTTCCGGTGTTGGAGTCTCTCTTATTGATACTGGGAGAGAGTTCCAGTGTTGGAGTCTCTTATTGATACTGGGAGAGTTCCAGTGTTGGAGTGTCTCTTATTGACACTGGGAGAGTTCCAATGTTGGAGTGTCTCTTATTGACACTGGGAGAGAGTTCCAGTGTTGGAGTGTCTCTTAGTGACAATGGGAGAGTTCAGTGTTTGTGTGTCTCTTATTGACACTGGGAGAGTTCCAGTGTTGGAGTCTCTCTTATTGATACTGGGAGAGTTCCAGTGTTGGAGTGTCTCTTATTGATACTGGGAGAGAGTTCCAGTGTTGGAATGTCTCTTATTGACACTGGGAGAGTTCCAGTGTTGGAGTGTCTCTTATTGATACTGGGAGAGAGTTCCAGTGTTGGAGTGTCTCTTATTGACACTGGGAGAGAGTTCCAGTGTTGGAGTGTCTCTTATTGACACTGGGAGAGTTCCAGTGTTGGAGTCTCTTATTGACACTGGGAGAGTTCCAGTGTTGGAGTGTCTCTTATTGACACTGGGAGAGTTCCAGTGTTGGAGTCTCTCTTATTGACACTGGGAGAGTTCCAGTGTTGGAGTGTCTCTTATTGACACTGGGAGAGAGTTCCAGTGTTGGAGTCTCTTATTGACACTGGGGGAGAGTTCCAGTGTTGGAGTGTCTCTTATTGACACTGGGAGAGAGTTCCAGTGTTGGAGTGTCTCTTATTGACACTGGGAGAGTTCCAGTGTTGGAGTGTCTCTTATTGATACTGGGAGAGTTCCAGTGTTGGAGTGTCTCTTATTGACACTGGGAGAGTTCCAGTGTTGGAGTGTCTCTTATTGATACTGGGAGAGAGTTCCAGTGTTGGAGTGTCTCTTATTGACACTGGGAGAGAGTTCCAGTGTTGGAGTGTCTCTTATTGATACTGGGAGAGAGTTCCAGTGTTGGAGTGTCTCTTATTGACACTGGGAGAGAGTTCCAGTGTTGGAGTGTCTCTTATTGACACTGGGAGAGTTCCAGTGTTGGAGTGTCTCTTATTGACACTGGGAGAGTTCCAGTGTTGGAGTGTCTCTTATTGACACTGGGAGAGTTCCAGTGTTGGAGTGTCTCTTATTGACACTGGGAGAGTTCCAGTGTTGGAGTCTCTTATTGACACTGGGAGAGTTCCAGTGTTGGAGTGTCTCTTATTGACACTGGGAGAGTTCCAGTGTTGGAGTGTCTCTTATTGACACTGGGAGAGTTCCAGTGTTGGAGTGTCTCTTATTGACACTGGGAGAGTTCCAGTGTTGGAGTCTCTTATTGACACTGGGAGAGAGTTCCAGTGTTGGAGTCTCTTATTGACACTGGGAGAGTTCCAGTGTTGGAGTGTCTCTTATTGACACTGGGAGAGAGTTCCAGTGTTGGAGTCTCTCTTATTGACACTGGGAGAGTTCCAGAACTCGGTGCCTCTGACTGAGAGCAGTTTGTCCAAACGTGGTGCCTCTGTGTGGACCTCACAGTTCCCCTGGGCCGTGGCCCTAGTTCCATCCCACAGACAGTCTTTGTTTTAATAAAATCCTGTAGCGGAGGAGGAGCCCATGTAAAACATTATATATAAAACAACCATTTTTAAAATGAACAAAATTATAAAAATTAAGCCATTTATACTTGTCTAAAATCGTGCAGTGGTGGACTGAGTGGTTTATTGTCCAATATTTTAAAGCTTTTTTACAAAGTGATTCAACTGGTTTAAGTGTTGTGCCAGCAGCAAGTGCCCATGTGGTTATGCAGTACTCTATATGCCACAGAATCATGGAGTGTAAAAACATTTGTGCCGCATATAGAGTCATAAAGGGTCTTTGTCTGTCTAAAATGCACCAAGTTAAAATGAACAGTTTTTGTGAGGCGCTTAATGTGTTTCTTGAATGTTAATGTCGCGTCCAGCGTCAGTCCCAAGTATTTAAACTCTTTGATGAGACTGAGTTCTACTCTGTCCAGGAAAACACTGGACCGCTGCAGCTCAGCTGTTTTTTTACTGAACATGCAAACAGTTTTCTTTATATTGAGTTGTAAGAATGAAAGTTCTTGACCCACTTTTGGACTTGAGTCATGGCTGATGTTAACTTTTCTGATGCTTCTTGTACAGTTTTAGCATGTGTGAAAATTACAGCATCGTCAGCATACAGCTGGACACTGACATTTGGACACATTTCCGGGAAATCATTAATAAAAACACTAAATAAAATAGGTCCTAAATGTTACCTTGGGGGACCCCTGGTGGACAGTGAAGGTAGAAAGATTTAAACCCAGACAGGGAAACACACTGTTGTCTGTGGGACAAGTAGGATTCAAACCAATCCAGCGCCTCTTTAGAGAAATTAAAATTTGATAATTTAGATAAAAGAATCTGGTGATTTACCATGTCAAAAGTCTTCTTAAAATCCAGGAAAACGGCACAGATGCACGTTTGTCAAGAAGACGTTTGACATTTTCAACAAAAAAACAGTTTGCAGACTCTGTGAGGTGGTGACTTCGAAAACCAAACTGCACTGGGTGCAAAGGTGTAGAGTTTGTAGAGAGATGTTTATTTAATTGTTCAGCGTCTCTCAGCAGTTTTGGAGATGGCAGGAAGGAAACTTCTGGGGCGATAATTCCCCATCTCAGACTTACTGCCACTTTTAAAAATTGGGGCGACCGCTGCCAACTTCCACCCTGAAGGCACAACACTGACTGAAGGACAAGTTCAACAGGTGTTTAATTGGGGTAATTAACACATCTGTGTGTAGTTTTAAACAGTGTGTAGCATTAATCATACGCAGCACATCAGATATTTCTTGAATTTTAAAAGCTGACTCACTAGAACTCATAGAGGGAAACAGAGTTTCTGTTCAAACTGTTGAGTTATTTCATGTACAGGTTTAATAAAATAATGGTTCATCTCAGTAGCAATAGTAAGAGGATTTTACACAAGGATGTTGTTTATTTTCATTTCGATATTATGATTTTTATGTTGTTTACTCGTTAGTTTGTTTTCCAAATAACTTTGTTATTTCCTTTTGCTTCATTGATAACTTTTATAAAAATATTAGCTTTGGCTTTACGTGTTTTGCTTAATACTTTATTTCTAATTACAGTGCCTGTCGGTCTGTTGCCAGACCAGATTTCAAAGCTTTTTGAGCATTGTGTTTCTTTCTTTCATTATTTTTATACACTCGGTGTCTGTCCAGGGTAGAGCATTCTGTTTTTTTGGATTGTTTTCCCTTTCTCCTAATTGTTGCTATGATGTTATCAAGTTTTGAACAAAAACTGTTGCCTCCATGTTCTCCATTTTGGCTGGTCAGGTCATTCCATCAGTGTGTTTAAGGCTCTGTCAATATTTTGTATTTGATTTGTAGGTATAAATCATGACCACTTTTAACTGTGTATAAATTTTGAAATCTCGCTTTGGATAATTTTCGTGAGAACAAAATGATATTATGATCAGACATTCCTGTGATTAGATTATAGGTCTAATAATCCTATCAGGATAATTCATAAACAGTAGGTCTGTTCTTGTTGAAGAATTTGTAGTGAGTCCATTGGGCCTGTCAATGATTTGTTTCAAATTAAGATGATCCATTATCTGCTTGAGATTTTTCCTCCCTTTTTTCTCATCCCAATTAATATTAAAATCCCCAATGATAATTAGTTCGTTGCCTAAATCACAGTATCCCAGAAGACTTTTCATTTGGTCATAAAAGCCTGTCGTTGCTGATGGTTTACGATAGATGCAGATTAATGTAAATGCCATTTCAGGTGAGAGCGAGATAGTTACACGAACACGTTCAAGTTGAAGTTCCATTTGATCACATTTAAAACTATCCTTGATGTACAATAGGACACCTCCGCCCCTGCCCTTACCCCTATCTTTTCTAAAGGTTTTATACCCAGACATACTTATTACTGCCTCTGGGGAAGAGTGATTGAGCCACGTTTCTGTCAGCCCCAGAAAGTCAATGTTGGAGTTTCCCAGTAAGTGCTCAAGTTGCTCT
The DNA here is from genome assembly GCA_034769755.1 of Odontamblyopus lacepedii. NCBI lineage: Eukaryota > Metazoa > Chordata > Actinopteri > Gobiiformes > Gobiidae > Odontamblyopus > Odontamblyopus lacepedii. Next base: position 45,616,661 of record CM068345.1, on the reverse strand, counting down.
CGTTTGGGGGCCATGCTCCGGATGTTTAAGTGACCCCCGAATATTCCACGAGGTTTACAACTTGAGTCCCAAACCATTTTGGCTTGATTCAGAGTTTGGAATATTTTGGTTCTGCAGTGTTTTTTGATCACCGGATTCCTCGGCTTAGCGTCCTCAGGCGCGGTGCGCCCTCGGCATGTGGCATGTGAACCAGTAGGCAGTGTTAGTGCGGCTGGACACTCACCGGTAGCGAACCCGCGCTGGTCCATCCGACTCTGCAGCAGCCGGACTCCGTCTGTCTGGGCCACGAATGGCCAGTTTGGTGAACCACGGAGCCAGGCGCAGATGTCCCGGCCGAAATCGCTTTCATGCCGCTGGAAGGAGCGCGGCCGCCCTCGACACATCTCCGTCGCATACCGAACCAAGCCCAGGAGCCACGGGCACATCGAACGATGTATTGGGTAACAGCTCACCGATGTACACACCCAGGCTGTCGGGTGAGCAGGCTGCCACGACGGGAAGAGGCAGGAGCCACGTAGGTGAGTGAATGCGGCTACCGACACCGGGATGTTGGATGTGATTCACCGCACATGCCGGTGATGTGGTAGTTGAGGCCGGTGATGTGGTAGTTGAGGCCGGTGATGTGATAGTTGAGGCCGGTGATGTGATAGTTGAGGCCGGTGATGTGATAGTTGAGGCCGGTGATGCGATAGTTGAGGCCGGTGATGCGATAGTTGAGGCCGGTGATGTGATAGTTGAGGCCGGTGATGTGATAGTTGAGGCCGGTGATGTGATAGTTGAGGCCGGTGATGTGATAGTTGAGGCCGGTGATGTGATAGTTGAGGCCGGTGATGTGATAGTTGAGGCCGGTGATGTGATAGTTGAGGCCGGTGATGTGATAGTTGAGGCGGTGATGCGATAGTTGAGGCGGTGATGTGATAGTTGAGGCGGTGATCGATAGTTGAGGCCGGTGATGTGATAGTTGAGGCCGGTGATGCGATAGTTGAGGGCGGCGATGCGAAAGTTGAGGCCGGTGATGCGATAGTTGAGGCCGGTGATGTGATAGTTGAGGCCGGTGATGCGATAGTTGAGGCCGGTGATGTGATAGTTGAGGCCGGTGATGTGATAGTTGAGGCCGGTGATGTGATAGTTGAGGCCGGTGATGTGATAGTTGAGGCCGGTGATGTGATAGTTGAGGCCGGTGATGTGATAGTTGAGGCCGGTGATGTGATAGTTGAGGCCGGTGATGTGATAGTTGAGGCCGGTGATGTGATAGTTGAGGCCGGTGATGTGATAGTTGAGGCCGGTGATGTGATAGTTGAGGCCGGTGATGTGATAGTTGAGGCCGGTGATGTGATAGTTGAGGCCGGTGATGTGATAGTTGAGGCCGGTGATGTGATAGTTGAGGCCGGTGATGTGATAGTTGAGGCCGGTGATGTGATAGTTGAGGCCGGTGATGCGATAGTTGAGGCCGGTGATGTGATAGTTGAGGCCGGTGATGCGATAGTTGAGGCCGGTGATGTGATAGTTGAGGCCGGTGATGTGATAGTTGAGGCCGGTGATGCGATAGTTGAGGCCGGTGATGTGATAGTTGAGGCCGGTGATGTGATAGTTGAGGCCGGTGATGTGATAGTTGAGGCCGGTGATGTGATAGTTGAGGCCGGTGATGTGATAGTTGAGGCCGGTGATGTAGTTGGGCCGGGATTCCTTTCTACATCCCCAGCCAGACTTAGCACAATAGTCAGTTTCATTTGTCCGGTGAATGATCCTTTTCGTGCGCGTTTGTAGCGACAGTAGCATTCCCATTGTTGAGAAGTTTGTTGTAGATTGCGTATTGGCTTTGTGAGGCTGGCAACAAGACGCTTGGATCACACAGTAATGTGTTCATAGGAAATAATTTATAATAAGAAGAAAACATTTAACTTGAATTTGAAGTTTTTGTTGCATTATGAGAGTAATAATATTCTAAAACAGTAGATTTTTTGTTCTTACGAGTGATCCTGACTGTTCATAGGATTTGTTCTACCAAAAAAAACATTTTCAGTTAAAGACATAAAAAAGTTCTGTGGATGCCAAAAATATTCGTAAGAAGAGCTGAAGTACAAATTTGTTTCATGAATTGTCTTTAAAGACAATAGATGATTAGATGAAATGAATAGAACAATAGATAAATGTCTTTCTCCTTGGCCCTATTCAAGCAGTATGAACCTGTACAAGGCTCCGCCCACAAGCCGACGTCACCCAAGCTCCCACACCACATACATCTCCATAAATATACAAAACCATGACACAAAACTGAAAACTGTACGCAGCAACTTGCCAAACAATGGAGAGGAAAGGGAGCCTCAGAGGGTCAAAAATGAAAGTGAAACTTATTAAACCTGTTAGTACGTCATTTAGGCTGAATGTAGCATTTTCAAAACAATAAAAAGAAACACAGAGATCTAAATATGTGACGTTTAAAAGTTAATAGACCATAAAAGTAAAATTCTTCCTCCACTCATCCATCCCTCTCTCCTCCTCTCTTCCATAAAGATGAGGAGAGATCCCACAGTGCAGAGACCCTCCTCTCTATCTCCCTCTCCTCTCCCTCCATAAACATGAGCTCAGATCCCACAGTGCTGGACTTTGCTCTTCACAGGATCCTGCTTGAAACTAAACGCCAGAACTTCTCCCTCGCAGCAGCTGTGGAGATGAAGAGGACACAGCAGGTGTTCATTGAAGGCCTTTAGAATCACATGTAATAAAGTCTAAATCTGCAGTGATCTGACACTTTAAAGAAGGCCTACACTTTAAAACCCATCAGTAGAGTCTGTCTTCAGGGGACTTCGTGCATTGTCTCATCTCTTCATTTCATCTTCCAATCAGCATCTCGGCTCATCAGGGAGATTTCAGAACACTGGATCCAGCTCAAGTGTTTTTTCTGTAAATCCATTCGCATTAACCTAAAAAAATCACAACTTCAGAATAATCCAGAGAGTGTCAGCTGGTGCCATGGACGGTGACATAGCTCCTCAGCTGTGGCGTCTTTAACAGGCAGTAAGGACGGGCGCATTCCCGGCTTCATCGACTCCAATTCACTTTAAAAACGGCCGCCCCCTGTCTGTAACTGCTGCAGTCAGGCTCGACATTTTGGTCTGAAAATGTTTAACCCAGATTTCCTTTGTAAAAAAAATGGGATGATTGGAATAATGGGCAATGACGTATAAGGATTTTCAACAGCGCTTCGCGCTGAACTTCGTAAGACAGTTGACAATGATGATGCCTCATCGTTGCGATAGGCCCTACACCCTGTAGGGGCTCGGCCCGAACAAATAAATAAATAAAATAATAATAATTTTAGCAAAAACAATATATCCTTTTACATAGGAAATGCATATTATACATTTTTTGAAAGCTCTCGAGATTCCCCACGTCACCGTGGGGTCATTCACCATCTCGTCGGGGTCGGCCATTGACTCCCATTGATTTCCATTCATTTTAGCGGCCTGGGGGCTTGGATACAGCCTGATGTCAGGAGTGTGTTTTGGGGACAGGAGGCGCTTCGCGCTACTTTTGTACGATGACTTGTTAGCAAGAACAAATATGCTTTCAAACAATGTATAATATGCATTTCCTATGTTAAAGGATATATTGTTTTTGCTAAAATTATTATTATTATTAGGCCCGAAGCTCAGCTCTGTTTCAAGCCGGGCTCAGATGAGTTGGAGTGGGAGAGGAGCAGAGGACCGCTCAGAACAAATCATAATGAACCAAATTGGGTTCGCGCAACTGTCCAGATGCTTTGCACCACCGTGGAACTAGCCATGATCCTCGAGCACGGAGAACCGGAGCAGCCCGCCCGGACCTGTAGTGCACAGCACGTTATCGTTTTCGCCGCACGGATGCAAGGCTCATTTTCCGGTGTGAAAGTGCACCGCACTGGAGCCTATAGGCTACATAATGACAATTTTATTGCCTGGTGCGGACCAAATAATCGAACTAGCGGTGTGAAAACGCCCTAAGTTTGCACCTCCAAGCTAAACACTCAGGTGCAGCGACCGGAGCGTCCCAGCCATGAGCCTCAGATCCGACAAACTACCATTTCAGACCTGCCGATGTTCACACGGCAAAGAAAATAACAATAGATAGAATTTCTTTACGTTATGGCTTTAAAACTGTCTTGAAATGCAAAATAACACAATTTTAAACACGCAATTCAATATGCGATTAGTCACGATTAACTATGGAATTTCTGAGATTAATCGCGATTTTAAAAAATAATCGTTTGACAGCCCTAATATTGATATTTTCGTTTGTTGTCCAATATGACAATCGCCTGCTTGTGTTTAATGAACAAACTACTGCCCTGTAAAACACATCAAATGAAGAAAAATGCCTAAAGAACCGTTCACCCAAGTCGACTCTGTCTGTTAAACTCCAGCCATAGAATTCCTGCTGTTATTAGTCGCACCACATGATGCACGGTCGCACCACATGACATTTGAACACTTTAAGTACAAAAAACATGCAGCTGATGAGTTCTGGAAAAAAAAATGTCAGAAGTACTACAGAAATGTGCTGAATTACTATGAAATTTGAACCTTTTTAAATGAGGAAAGAGCAATTGGACAGGAAAGTTAGGCGTCATGTCACTGACCCATAAATAAAATTGCGAGTCAGTAAATCATCAGAGAGACTTTTTTTGCTGTTAGCAGTGATCAGATTTGTCAGAATAGGGGCACCTGGGACAATTCTTCTCTTTAGGACAAATCACTGGTTTTTGGAGAAATCTCCTGGCTCAGGGGACACATGGGGGTCCGGTCATGTTAAATGAACCCACTCTGCACGGCTCTGGGGTTTTTAGTTCTTTTTTATCTTTTTATTTATTCTTATTTTCATTTGCTTGATGTTGTGGCTGAGTGCGCACGCCCTGTCAAACCAGTGGGGCGGGAAGAGGAGTTGGTTTCAACAGCCCCGCTCATGATTGGCTCTTCGGTTGCTATGATAACTGCTGGTCTTCATTTGACTCTATTCAAAATGCTCTAGTCCACCTGGTGATGTCATGAAGCCGTAGTTTCCAAGTGAACAGCTCCTTTTATCTTTTGTTCAGCAGTGACTGTCAATTCCAGGGCTGAAATTATCCACATTATTCCAGTGAAGGTGTGTGTGAGTTTAAAAACACAGTGAAGAACTTCCTGTATTACCACATGACATCAGAAGGTGGAACAGATTGTTTTCAGTTTGAGAAAAGAAATCAGCTTAAATATGCAGGGTTTGTGCGTTAGACGTGTAAATGAAATGAAACATAACTCCACGTCTGTTTGTGATGAGAAAACGACATTACAACATCATGAATAGTGTAATATGGGCCCTTTCACATGGAGACTGGCTTCATTCAGTTCAAAAAGTGAAAAAGTTGCAGTTTTTCTATTTCAAATGACTTCGGTTTGACCTCCACTGGAAAATGCCCCACTCTCTGGTCACTGTATTCTTATAGATGACTTCATTTGGTGATTCTCCATTGGAGCCACTGCAGCCTCAGGTCACTTCTGCATTTTCACATGATATTCATACAGGCACAGATTTATTTGGCTTAGGCTTATATATGCAGCCTTTTAGTTTCCCCGCAGGCCGTCACTGATCTATAAAGCACCACAGTCACTCAGGCATAAAGACACAAGAGTCAAACAGTTCAAAAACATCATCTAGCGAAAAAGTATGAATTAAAATACCAAATGAACAAAAACTCAGCAAAAAAGTTAAATAAAATAAATACATTTGCAGTTGAATTATTTGGGTAATTTGTCAAATGTCTATTGTTACGACCCCGAAAGGAGTTCCAACATATTTATACAGGACACAGAGACCGAAGTTAAGGATTCAACCAAGGTTTTATTTATTTCTCTTGGAGTGGTGAGCTCTGGGAGCCAAAAAACAAAAACCCTTAACCCGTGTCCCAAATAAGAAAAAGTAACAAAGGAAAAAGCCCTGGTGAGCCGGCCACCGTAAAATAAGGACGGTGTGCTGGACAGGCCAACCCTATACAGGGCCGTAGGAGCTGCCAGCACCCTGTCCCTAACCAAACTAAACCGCCACCCCGGCTAACTGTCCCTGCAAACTAAAACCGAAAATGGGGACGTCCGGACCCACCAGGACAAACCCAAAAAAAAGCTAAGCTAACAAAAGGCTAATGAAAATAAGAGCATGGGAGTGAGCGGCAGCTCCCCCGGAGCGAGGCGTGTGCTCCGGCACCTGAGGGCGCAGCAGCAGAGGAGGAGGAGGAGGAGCGAGGCGTGTGCTCCGGCACCTGAGGGCGCAGCAGAGGAGGAGCGAGGCGTGTGCTCCGGCACCTGAGGGCGCAGCAGCAGAGGAGGAGCGAAGCGTGTGCTCCAGCACCTGAGGGCGCAGCAGCAGAGGAGGAGGAGGAAGAGCGAGGCGTGTGCTCCGGCACCTGAGGGCGCAGCAGCAGAGGAGGAGGAGGAAGAGCGAGGCGTGTGCTCCGGCACCTGAGGGCGCAGCAGCAGAGGAGGAGGAGGAAGAGCGAGGCGTGTGCTCCAGCACCTGAGGGCGCAGCAGCAGAGGAGGAGGAGGAGGAGCGAGGCGTGTGCTCCGGCACCTGAGGGCGCAGCAGAGGAGGAGGAGGAGGAGGAGCGAGGCGTGTGCTCCGGCACCTGAGGGCGCAGCAGCAGAGGAGGAGGAGGAGGAGCGAGGCGTGTGCTCCGGCACCTGAGGGCGCAGCAGAGGAGGAGGAGGAGCGAGGCGTGTGCTCCGGCACCTGAGGGCGCAGCAGCAGAGGAGGAGCGAAGCGTGTGCTCCAGCACCTGAGGGCGCAGCAGCAGAGGAGGAGGAGGAAGAGCGAGGCGTGTGCTCCGGCACCTGAGGGCGCAGCAGCAGAGGAGGAGGAGGAAGAGCGAGGCGTGTGCTCCAGCACCTGAGGGCGCAGCAGCAGAGGAGGAGGAGGAGGAGCGAGGCGTGTGCTCCGGCACCTGAGGGCGCAGCAGCAGAGGAGGAGCGAGGCGTGTGCTCCAGCACCTGAGGGCGCAGCAGCAGCAGAGGAGGAGGAGGAGGAGCGAGGCGTGTGCTCCGGCACCTGAGGGCGCAGCAGCAGAGGAGGAGGAGGAAGAGCGAGGCGTGTGCTCCGGCACCTGAGGGCGCAGCAGCAGAGGAGGAGCGAGGCGTGTGCTCCGGCACCTGAGGGCGCAGCAGCAGAGGAGGAGGAGGAAGAGCGAGGCGTGTGCTCCAGCACCTGAGGGCGCAGCAGCAGAGGAGGAGGAGGAGCGAGGCGTGTGCTCCAGCACCTGAGGGCGCAGCAGCAGCAGAGGAGGAGGAGGAAGAGCGAGGCGTGTGCTCCAGCACCTGAGGGCGCAGCAGCAGAGGAGGAGGAGGAGCGAGGCGTGTGCTCCGGCACCTGAGGGCGCAGCAGAGGAGGAGTGAGGCGTGTGCTCCAGCACCTGAGGGCGCAGCAGAGGAGGAGTGAGGCGTGTGCTCCAGCACCTGAGGGCGCAGCAGAGGAGGAGTGAGGCGTGTGCTCCGGCACCTGAGGGCGCAGCAGCAGAGGAGGAGGAGCGAGAGAGACGGAGCACCAGGCTCGTGTATTTAACGGCTGCTGCCGGAAATGAGCACCCCCTGAAAAAAAGAGCTTAAAACATCAAAACCATAACAAGGGGAAATAAAAGGGGAAACACAAAAAGGTGCCCAAACGTAACATCGACCTTTGCCTCTTTGGAAACATTTTGTTTTTGTTCCATGTCATTTTGTTTTATTTCATTTTCTCTGGTTACGATTCCATCCTCCTCATTTGCACTCTTGGACTTTTTGGCTGCATAAACGTGACAGGTGGGTGGGATTTCCATGGGTGCATTCCCATTGGCTAATTTATGTTTGACGGACAGCTAAGCGTGGAGCCCCAGAAGCTGTTGCGGATATTTCCTGCCATAGGTTTGGCAGATTGCACCACATTTGCAGTTTGTCCAGTACCTCCACTGTATAGAATAACACTGTTCCAGAACACTGAGCACCAACACTTCAACAGGAAACATGACACCGTTCCTGGTATTTTTATTTCCATTTTATTTCCATAGTCCTTAGTCATAGTTTAGTCCTAGTTTAACCAACACTTTATACACAGACAGTTATCCTGGTCACTTTAAACTGCAACTGCAATTCTTTTTCTCATGGGATCTGTCTCGGGGATGTGTGAATGGATGTGTTGGGGCAGGGGGAGGTGTGTGTTAAATTATGTTCTTTTTATATAATTGATACGTAAAGAAACATTTCCTCTTGCCTGCACTACAGTTGTATGTACATGACAATAAAGATCGATTTGATTTATACAAACTGCTCTACTGAAAAAAGGTAAAAGGAGTTGTTAACTTGAAAACTTCCACTTCAAGACATCACAAAGTGGATCAGATGAAATGATGAATGAAACAAAAGACAACTCCATTGTCTGTTTCTGAGGAGGTCGTAACATTATAACATGAAGCTCACTAGAGTCACTTTTGTGTAATACAGGAAGTTTAAGTACAGTACTTTACTCCTTTTCCTTGGTTTTGTCCCTGCACTGGGTCCCAGTCTCTCCTCTTCTCTTCACTCTGTCCACAAGTGACAGCAGGAGCACCAGCCCCACAAGAACACAACACTCCCGGAGACCAGGCTCAGCAGTGGACAGCTCCAGGCTCCGGCTCAGCTGGACCAACTGATGCAAAGAAATGGACCCTGCCCCACTCCCACACTCACTGCCAACAATGAAGCACAAAACTTTCCTTTGTGGTCTGGACTGGTAATACTTGCAGTGTATGCATGCTTCTACCACTGGACCCTCTCACCATGGCACTCTTTATGGTTTAGTGCAGGGTTGCCCACAGCATGCAAGATACTTATAAAACAACCAAGTCAAAATGATCAACCTACTACAAAAATCCTAATCATTTCTTCATTTATAACTATATTAAGGAACAGTACTTGGACTTAATGATCTTCATGTGGGAAAAGGCCGACACACATAAATAAGTTTTTATAGATCTATCTCCATTTTATCAGATATATTTTAATATAGGCTTAAAATAGGCCAAACTGTACTGCACTTAAACACTCCTCCTTTTATGAACCCTCACCCACAGTTTGAGAACTCTTCTTGAAGAGAACTTCTACAGGCCCAGCGCTGCTGAGCTTCTGAGATCTGACTGGATCAGACTTTGACACGCTGGTATGGCCTGCTATAGGTAGATCACAGTGTACATGTGGGTCGACCTCGGTGATAAGCACATCTGAAAGCACCCGTCTCCAGCTGACCCTGTGGCTGCAGGAGCGTGTGGTGCTGAAGACGACGCCCTGCTCCTGTTTAAGTGAAAAATCACACCCACAGTCTCGCTCTGTCTCCTCATGTGTCCTGTGTGTCAAGTTCTGACTTAAATCTGTTTTTGCTAATGGGTGTATTCTGTCACCATGGTAACTGCTGGACATTCTTCCATATAGATACACATAGTTCCCTCAGTCCTATGTTCCCTCAGCCCTATGTTCCCTCAGTCCTATGTTCCCTCAGCCCTATGTTCCCTCAGCCCTATGTTCCCTCAGCCCTATGTTGGGAACATAGGGCTGAGGGAACATAGAGCTGAGGGAACATAGGGTTGACCACTTCACTCACCACCATCTCCACCATCAGAGTGGTTAGCACAGACACAGATCCCCTCACATGTCGCAGTCCCTCTGCTGCCACCACCGCCTCTGTTACTGTTACTGTCTGTGTTGATTCATCTCCCTTTTATTATCATTCATGGAAACATTTGTCTGTACTGGCAGTGCTGCTCTGTTTGTCTGTACTGGCAGTGCTGCTCTGTTTGTCTGTACTGGCAGTGCTGCTCTGTTTGTCTGTAGTGGCAGTGCTGCTCTGTTTGTCTGTACTGGCAGTGCTGCTCTGTTTGTCTGTACTGGCAGTGCTGCTCTGTTTGTCTGTACTGGCAGTGCTGCTCTGTTTGTCTGTACTGGCAGTGCTGCTCTGTTTGTCTGTAGTGGCAGTGCTGCTCTGTTTGTCTGTCCTGGCAGTGCTGCTCTGTTTGTCTGTACTGTTTGTCTGTAGTGGCAGTGCTGCTCTGTTTGTCTGTAGTGGCAGTGCTGCTCTGTTTGTCTGTACTGGCAGTGCTGCTCTGTTTGTCTGTACTGGCAGTGCTGCTCTGTTTGTCTGTACTGGCAGTGCTGCTCTGTTTGTCTGTAGTGGCAGTGCTGCTCTGTTTGTCTGTAGTGGCAGTGCTGCTCTGTTTGTCTGTAGTGGCAGTGCTGCTCTGTTTGTCTGTTCTGGCAGTGCTGCTCTGTTTGTCTGTAGTGGCAGTGCTGCTCTGTTTGTCTGTACTGGCAGTGCTGCTCTGTTTGTCTGTACTGGCAGTGCTGCTCTGTTTGTCTGTACTGGCAGTGCTGCTCTGTTTGTCTGTAGTGGCAGTGCTGCTCTGTTTGTCTGTACTGGCAGTGCTGCTCTGTTTGTCTGTACTGGCAGTGCTGCTCTGTTTGTCTGTACTGGCAGTGCTGCTCTGTTTGTCTGTACTGGCAGTGCTGCTCTGTTTGTCTGTAGTGGCAGTGCTGCTCTGTTTGTCTGTCCTGGCAGTGCTGCTCTGTTTGTCTGTACTGTTTGTCTGTAGTGGCAGTGCTGCTCTGTTTGTCTGTAGTGGCAGTGCTGCTCTGTTTGTCTGTACTGGCAGTGCTGCTCTGTTTGTCTGTACTGGCAGTGCTGCTCTGTTTGTCTGTAGTGGCAGTGCTGCTCTGTTTGTCTGTAGTGGCAGTGCTGCTCTGTTTGTCTGTAGTGGCAGTGCTGCTCTGTTTGTCTGTACTGGCAGTGCTGCTCTGTTTGTCTGTACTGGCAGTGCTGCTCTGTTTGTCTGTACTGGCAGTGCTGCTCTGTTTGTCTGTAGTGGCAGTGCTGCTCTGTTTTGTCTGTACTGGCAGTGCTGCTCTGTTTGTCTGTACTGGCAGTGCTGCTCTGTTTGTCTGTACTGGCAGTGCTGCTCTGTTTGTCTGTAGTGGCAGTGCTGCTCTGTTTGTCTGTACTGGCAGTGCTGCTCTGTTTGTCTGTACTGGCAGTGCTGCTCTGTTTGTCTGTACTGGCAGTGCTGCTCTGTTTGTCTGTACTGGCAGTGCTGCTCTGTTTGTCTGTAGTGGCAGTGCTGCTCTGTTTGTCTGTACTGGCAGTGCTGCTCTGTTTGTCTGTACTGGCAGTGCTGCTCTGTTTGTCTGTACTGGCAGTGCTGCTCTGTTTGTCTGTAGTGGCAGTGCTGCTCTGTTTGTCTGTACTGGCAGTGCTGCTCTGTTTGTCTGTAGTGGCAGTGCTGCTCTGTTTGTCTGTAGTGGCAGTGCTGCTCTGTTTGTCTGTACTGTTTGTCTGTAGTGGCAGTGCTGCTCTGTTTGTCTGTACTGGCAGTGCTGCTCTGTTTGTCTGTAGTGGCAGTGCTGCTCTGTTTGTCTGTAGTGGCAGTGCTGCTCTGTTTGTCTGTACTGGCAGTGCTGCTCTGTTTGTCTGTAGTGGCAGTGCTGCTCTGTTTGTCTGTAGTGGCAGTGCTGCTCTGTTTGTCTGTACTGGCAGTGCTGCTCTGTTTGTCTGTAGTGGCAGTGCTGCTCTGTTTGTCTGTAGTGGCAGTGCTGCTCTGTTTGTCTGTACTGGCAGTGCTGCTCTGTTTGTCTGTACTGGCAGTGCTGCTCTGTTTGTCTGTAGTGGCAGTGCTGCACTGTTTGTCTGTAGTGGCAGTGCTGCTCTGTTTGTCTGTACTGGCAGTGCTGCTCTGTTTGTCTGTACTGGCAGTGCTGCTCTGTTTGTCTGTAGTGGCAGTGCTGCTCTGTTTGTCTGTAGTGGCAGTGCTGCTCTGTTTGTCTGTACTGGCAGTGCTGCTCTGTTTGTCTGTAGTGGCAGTGCTGCTCTGTTTGTCTGTAGTGGCAGTGCTGCTCTGTTTGTCTGTACTGGCAGTGCTGCTCTGTTTGTCTGTAGTGGCAGTGCTGCTCTGTTTGTCTGTAGTGGCAGTGCTGCTCTGTTTGTCTGTACTGGCAGTGCTGCTCTGTTTGTCTGTACTGGCAGTGCTGCTCTGTTTGTCTGTAGTGGCAGTGCTGCTCTGTTTGTCTGTAGTGGCAGTGCTGCTCTGTTTGTCTGTACTGGCAGTGCTGCTCTGTTTGTCTGTACTGGCAGTGCTGCTCTGTTTGTCTGTAGTGGCAGTGCTGCTCTGTTTGTCTGTAGTGGCAGTGCTGCTCTGTTTGTCTGTACTGGCAGTGCTGCTCTGTTTGTCTGTACTGGCAGTGCTGCTCTGTTTGTCTGTACTGGCAGTGCTGCTCTGTTTGTCTGTACTGGCAGTGCTGCTCTGTTTGTCTGTACTGTTTGTCTGTAGTGGCAGTGCTGCTCTGTTTGTCTGTAGTGGCAGTGCTGCTCTGTTTGTCTGTACTGGCAGTGCTGCTCTGTTTGTCTGTAGTGGCAGTGCTGCTCTGTTTGTCTGTACTGGCAGTGCTGCTCTGTTTGTCTGTACTGGCAGTGCCGCTCTGTTTGTCTGTAGTGGCAGTGCTGCTCTGTTTGTCTGTAGTGGCAGTGCTGCTCTGTTTGTCTGTACTGGCAGTGCTGCTCTGTTTGTCTGTAGTGGCAGTGCTGCTCTGTTTGTCTGTAGTGGCAGTGCTGCTCTGTTTGTCTGTAGTGGCAGTGCTGCTCTGTTTGTCTGTAGTGGCAGTGCTGCTCTGTTTGTCTGTAGTGGCAGTGCTGCTCTGTTTGTCTGTACTGTCAGTGCTGCTCTGTTTGTCTGTTATTTTGATTGATCAGCGTACAGTCTGTGAGGCGCCGTCCAAATGAACCCCGTCCTGAGCTGTTGTTATTCAAACAAACTCAGATTTATCCCCATAGATCAGATGTGACACTGTAATGTTCACAATTATATCACGAGGCTAAATATAAGATCAGTATTTACGCTGGATTATCGGTGGATATACGCCAACATAAACAGTCACCCGCTCTCTGTGTCACACGTCATCACTTCCTCTGTGTCTCCCATGGTAAGACGGCTCCAAAAATGTCCCAGAATGTCCCTTTTGAACGTCCCTGCTGCGCTTTAGGTTGTTTATAGTGGGATCGCGAGGGAGCGGCGTTCCTATTTATTTATGTAGCGTCCTGTGTGATTTCTGTAGGGTGTGGGAATCCGACGCTGCTCTCGGAATGCAGCCATAAAATCTGTGCAGGAACATATTAGAACGACTGGGGCTGTTGTTCTTGGTGGAGCATTAACAGTTACAGGACAGCGGGAGGGGGACAGTGGCATCATGGGAAATATGATGATCACGTGGACAGTGCACTTCATTTTGAAAAGGTAGTAGGGCTGAAGGCTCTGGACTTTACCTTTTCTGACGAATATTGTGATTGTGTGTTTGTGATTTAATTTAATCTGTGTTTTAATTATAGGAATTCCAGTCAAAGTTCACATTTTGGACACGTCCAGAAGAAAACGAGACTCAAATCTGAACTTTGCATAACTCCTCTGCACACGTTTTAGGCAGGTGTGAAAAAATGCTGTAAGTAAAAATTGCTTTCAAAAAATATAAATAATGATTGTTTTTATCAGTTGCAAAATGCAAAGTGAGAGAACAAAAGAAAAAGCCAAAGTCCTTCAGAACTCTCTTCAGCGTAAAGAAGAACAGAAGTTGTGTTGGTGCTGGTCGGGCCCCACAGGCCCTGACCTCAGCTTCAGGGAGTGAGTCTGATTCCCTGAAGAGACAGAAGGATGTGAGGAAGCTCCATCCACACAACATCTGAGCTTAGTTCTTCTACAGGTTTGGAACAGGGACCAGCCCAGGTCCTTCACAAACTGTCTGCAGGTGAACTGGGGCGTCCATCAAAGCACGGGGAAAAATAAAGTTTGAAATAACCTCGATTAGAACCCTGCATTTGGTTTTAGCGTCCAAAAGATGATTTAGGAAGAAAAAGGAGATGTTTAGAGGTGCTCAAGCTGCATGAAGTTTCCTGGAAATGGACTAATTTTGCATTTTCAAGTAACTTTTTATGAACTTTCTGGACTTTCTAAGGAACTTTTATGCAAGTTTCAGTTTGTGTTTGCAGAAAAAAAAAGATAAATTATTCAAATACGTTTTATTTATTTGGTTTGGTTTGGTGGACACAAATATTTTGACCAGATATGAAACCAGATGCAGGGTTCTAATCTAGAGAATCTAAAAGAAACATTTTTTGGACCCTAAAGTAAACGTAGAAGAACTGAGGCTCTTCTGAAGGCAAAGCTCACACTGAATATGGATCTGATTTACATTTGTCTCTTGTTCATTCACTGCATTTTGTGGATTGATGAAAATAAATGATGAACACTTCTATTTTTGAAGGCGTTCCTATTTTACACAAACGTTTACAGCTTTTTTCCACACCGGCCTCAAACTTTTGGACAGTATGTGTATATATTACAGGCAGAGTATATAATCCATCCAGTTCTGTAGGAGGCCTGGTGTCCTTGAGGTAAAGTGTGACAGATGGTTTATTGTTAGATTTTATGACAAATGAAAGGAGAAAAGCTCCAGAGTGTATTATCGAACTCTTCATCAAATTCTAGTGTTACAATTATTATGAGAAAAAAACATGATTTTACCATTATTCATGATTATTGACCCAGGACCAAACATGATCAGGACCTGGTTAAAAATAATGATTGTTTTCTATCATGCTATTATTGAGAGCATAATAAGATATGGAATGTGTGTGTGGTTTGGTCATCTCACAGTTAAAACAAAATCTGAACTTTATAGACTGGTGCACACAGCGCTCAAAGTGATGGGGGTGAGAGAGTGTCCATCCTTGCAACAGTTGTTTGAGGAGACTGTTGTCAAACAAGCAAGAAAGATCACTTCAGACCCTGTCATGTCCTACACTCCCAATATGAGCTGCTACCATCTGGGCGACGCTATAGAGTACCCATTAAAAACAGAAAAAGACCCCTGAACAGGTATAAAAACTCATTCCTGCCCATCTCAGTGACTCTCCTGACCTTAGGCCATAGCGCAGGACTGTGATGTGATGTGGTATGAGGTTAAAGTGAATGTTGAAGTTTGTCTTGTTTCATGTTTGTTTAATGTGTACTGTTTATGTGGCAGCCTGTGTGTCCAAAACAAATTTCCTTTGGGACAAATAAAGTAATCTTGATCTTGATCTTAACCTGTGTGAACTTTCTGAAGGACATGGAGGTGACGTAATCAGATAAAACACTACATAAAAAAAAAACATTCTGCAAATCAAGACAAATTTGTCAAATGAAAACCTGTCTAAGGTGAACTGCAGAAACATTCACCACTGAGTTTTATGTTCTTTGTTTTTTTAAGATAATTTGATAAACACTAAAACATTTTTGACAAGGGAAAAATCCAGATTTTTACTGAATAAATTCTTACCGAAAGCCAAGACTGTTCACTACAAATCTGTTCCATATCTCATCATAAATTATACTTTTTGTGAAACTCAAGTCCACTTTTGAGTTTGCAATATTTTATTTTAAGAAACGAGCTCACATTTCCATCTGTCCATCAGTTAATCTCTAAAACACATCTGTCTGGAACGTTCTGATGACAGGGTTTCAAAGAGAGTTGTGACCTGAATAATCACAGTAATAATGTCCCCAGAGCAGCAGAATGTGTGAGGTCTGAGGACGGGGAACAGTCTCCCATAAAGGACTCATTGGATTAGCACAGGCGACTTTCACTGTAGCTCAACAGTATGTCTCCTAATGACGACTATCAATTAAGTAAAAAAAAAATCAAATGTATTTATTGGTACAACAGAGATGGATAATGATTAACAATCACAATCTTAAAAACAACAACAGCAATAAAAAACAATAAAAAGCTCAATTAAATGTGTTGCTGGTCAAACAAATCATATACTTGGTTCTGTTGTTCAGGTTTGTGGATTTCCCATGTGATCTGCTCATTATGGGATACACTGCATTAGGGTGACTGGCATTTCAAAATCCCAAACTGGGACACCCTTGGTTTGGGGTGGCTGAAAAGAATAAAACTGTGAAACAGCAAGTGCATAATTAGGGAAAATTGTTCTGCTCATTCCATTCTTCACTAACATGAGTCAGTTTAGTCACATTTTAAGCAGCTTTTCTGTATTTTAACAACAGTTTCTGCCTCTCTTTACTGTTAGCAGGGATCAAACTGGTGAAAAATTGGAACATCTGGGACATTTCTTGTATAAAACTGGGACAAATCACTGGTTTGGGAAAAATCTGCGGGGACAAGGGACACAGGGCTCAAAACTGGGGTAAACAGGGACGTCTGGTCTCCCTACACTAACTCCATGTTTGTTATAGTGAGCTGTATCTCCTGCAGTAGCTGTATCTCCTGCAGTAGCTGTATCTCCTGCAGTAGCTGTATCTCCTGCAGTAGCTGTATCTCCTGCAGTAGCTGTATCTCCTGCAGTAGCTGTATCTCCTGCAGTAGCTGTATCTCCTGCAGTAGCTGTATCTCCTGCAGTAGCTGTATCTCCTGCAGTAGCTGTATCTCCTGCAGTAGCTGTATCTCCTGCAGTAGCTGTATCTCCTGCAGTGGACTGTTTCACTCATTCCTTTATTATCATGACTGCTCTTGTTGTTTTAGTACTCTCATTATTCACAAATCGCTGCTGTACAGATAAACACATGTGAAATCCTTTCTCAAACAAACAAAATACATGAATTGCACTTTTTTGTAGTAAACAGCTTGATTATCAACTGTGCCTGTAAAATATATTATACCTTAAACTTTAAACTGT
>CM068345.1:45494941-45592441 GCA_034769755.1 Odontamblyopus lacepedii | reverse complement strand
CTGTGTGTTTGTATCTGTGTGTATGTGTCTGTGTGTATGTGTCTGTGTGTATGTGTCTGTGTGTATGTGTCTGTGTGTATGTATCTGTGTGTATGTGTCTGTGTGTATGTGTCTGTGTGTATGTGTCTGTGTGTTTGTATCTGTGTGTATGTGTCTGTGTGTATGTGTCTGTGTGTTTGTATCTGTGTGTATGTGTCTGTGTGTTTGTATCTGTGTGTATGTGTCTGTGTGTATGTGTCTGTGTGTATGTATCTGTGTGTATGTGTCTGTGTGTATGTGTCTGTGTGTATGTGTCTGTGTGTATGTATCTGTGTGTATGTATCTGTGTGTATGTGTCTGTGTGTTTGTATCTGTGTGTATGTGTCTGTGTGTATGTGTCTGTGTGTATGTGTCTGTGTGTATGTGTCTGTGTGTATGTGTCTGGAGCCACAGACTGCAGTGGTCATTGGGCTCATGACACCAGTGAGGTTCAGGTCAGGGAGGTAAACAGGGAAGAGCGGCTGCTGTCCCTGGTGATGAAGACGATGCCCCTGTGTCCTCAGACCACGGTCTGAGAACCGAGACAGAAATGGTTTAACAACATGAATCGAGTCAAGTGTTTTGTTTGCCCCCTAAACCTGTATTTTTTTTTTTTATCTCTGTTGTGAAGTGTCTCATACAGCACCAAACAGCTGAGCAAAAATGAGCCAACTGCTCACCTGTTTTTGCTTCTGGAGCAACACTGCCCAGATCAGTAACAGATGACGTGATGACCACCACACAAATAATGTCCCGAGTGTTTGTGAGTCTATCTATACACTTCAGCTGAATTTTTACTACTGTGCAGGTTTACTTTAGGCTGCATAATTAACACATTTATTTGCTAAGTAACAAAAAGGCAGTTCCCAGTTGCCTGCAGATTAATCCCGTTCTGTCTTGTTGTGATGTCACCAGCAGTCTTCATACACTCAACAAAAATATAAACGCAACACTTTTGTTTTTGCTCCCATTTGTCATGAGATGGACTCAAAGATCTAAAATTCATTCCAGATACACAATATTACCATTTCTCTCAAACATTGTTCATAAATCTGTCTAAATGTGTGATAGTGGCACTTTTGCTTTGCTGAGATAATCCATCCCACCTCACAGGTGCCACATCAAGATGCTCATCAGACACCATGATTAGTGCACAGGTGAACCTTAGACTGTCCACAATAAAAGGCCACCCTGAAATGTGCAGTTGTTGCTTTATTGGGGGTCTGGGGACTCAGAACCAGTCAGTATCTGGTGTGACCACCATTTGCCTCATGCAGTGCAACACATCTTCGCATAGAGTTTATCAGATTGTCAATTGTGGCCTGTGGAATGTTGGTCCACTCCTCTTCAATGGCTGTGCGAAGTTGCTGGATATTAGTGGGAACTGGTACGCGCTGTCGTATACGCCGGTCAAGCACATCCCAAACATGCTCAATGGGTGACATGTCCGGTGAGTATGCTGGCCATGCAAGAACTGGGACATTTTCAGCTTCCAAGAATTGTGTACAGATCCTTGCAACATGGGGCCATGCATTATCTGCTGAAACATGAGGTGATGTTCATGGATGTGTGGCACAACAATGGGCTTCAGGATCTCATCACGGTATCTCTGTGCATTCAAAATGCCATCGATAAAATGCACCTGTGTTCTTGGTCCATAACAGATGCCTGCCCATACCATAACCCCACCACCACCATGGGCCACTCCATCCACAACACTGACATCAGCAAAGCGCTCACCCACACGACGCCACACACGCTGTCTGCCATCTGCCCTGAACAATGTAAATCGAGATTCATCCGTGAAGAGAACACCTCTCCAACGTGCCAGACGCCATCGAATGTGGGCATTTGCCCACTCAAGTCTGTTACGGCGACGATCTGGAGTCAGGTTAAGACCCCGATGAGGACGACGAGCAGTTGAGCTTCTCTGAGACGGTTTCTGACAGTTTGTGCAGAAATTCTTTGGTTATGCAAACCAATTGTTTCAGCAGATGTCTGAGTAGCTGGTCTCAGACGATCTTGGAGGTGAACCTGCTGGATGTGGAGGTCCTGGGCTGGTGTGGTTACACGTGGTCTGCGGTTGTGAGGCCGGTTGGATGTACTGCCATATTCTCTGAAACGCCTTTGGAGACGGCTTATGGTGGAGAAATGAACATTCAATGCCCGAGCAACAGATCTGGTTGACATTCCTGCTGTCAGCATGCCAATTGCACGCTCCCTCAATGCTTGCGCCATCTGTGGCATTTTGCTGTGAGACAAAACTGCACATTTCAGAGTGGCCTTTTATTGTGGACAGTCTAAGGTTCACCTGTGCACTAATCATGGTGTCTGATGAGCATCTTGATGTGGCACCTGTGAGGTGGGATGGATTAGCTCAGCAAAGCAAAAGTGCCACTATCACACATTTAGACAGATTTGTGAACAATGTTTGAGAGAAATGGTAATATTGTGTATCTGGAATGAATTTTAGATCTTTGAGTCCATCTCATGACAAATGGGAGCAAAAACAAAAGTGTTGCGTTTATATTTTTGTTGAGTGTCATTTCCTAATTGCAGCATAATGCCTAGAGAGGAGAGGCTAAAAAAGGGAAAAGGAGGTAGAGCAGGCAGCCCAGGGAAGCAAATGAAGCTGAAAGGTCAGAGTCGAGACCAGAGTCATGTTAACTGTTAAAGCTCCGATTTTAATGTTGAACTGTTCCTCTAATATCATTGAAATATCTTAAACGCTGTCCACATTTTATTTTTAATTACACAAAGTGCTTTGGTGGTACTAAATCAGGCATTAAGATATAATAACTTTTATTCTGTCCCAACCATAAGGTATTTGCAGTGATCTTGTATTACGCACAGTTCCACATCTGTGCCCTGATACTTCCCTGAGCACCTGCCACCCAGAGTGCCTGTGCACACCACTGCTGCTGTCCTGAGGAGGGGCCCACAGTGGCACTTTGTTGTGACGGTGAGATCTCCAAAGCTCAAAATGCTCTGTTCCACCTTGTGATGTCATGAAGCAACTACCTTATAGCTTTCACTTATATTTTGGAAGAGATATTGGCAATTCCAGTTGTATGCAGTTAAAAAAACAAAAAACAAATTGTGGAGCACTTCCTGGTTTACCACATGACAGTGCACGGTGGAACAGAGTGGTTTGAGTGTTGAATGTGAGAAAAAGGTTTATGTGGAGGAAACAGAACCGAACAGAGCGTAATATGGGCCCTTTAACATTGGTATTTCTATTAAAAACACAACTTAGTTTTAGTTGGATGGGGCCCCGGCTGCTGTGTGTGCTGCTCATACTGTGCAGTCTATAGGCTCCAGAAAGATGAGATAATGCCCAGCGTTATCTTATCATCCATTTTAATCAAATATAAATATTAAGTCGGAAACTCATGTCTGCAACTGAAGGGAAACTCCAGCTTTTAACACCAAATCCCCTCGCACCATTCCTACTTCCTGCTCTATTCTTCCTCAAACAAACCAAACTAACACCGGCTGGGCTTTGTGCAGCTGAGGCTCTGGGGTTTTGGCCTCTGCTGCTTTAGGGGACACTTAAGTGGAAAGCACTAAGACTGGGCCTGTCTGTGTAAACTCCACACAGACAGGCCCAGTGTTCCTGTGGTGAGTTTCCTCTGAGACCTCTGGGTTCCACCATCAGCCCAAACATGCACCATACAATCCTCCAGATAAATAATGTTGCACTGGGAAAAAAAATCTAGGTAAATTAAAATGAACATTTTTACTTTATTTGAGCAGATTCATCTTGACAAGTCAGATGATCTGCCAATGGAATAAGTGGTGTTGTTTTTTATTCAAGCGACATTTGATTTTATATCTGTGTATCTTATTTTAAGTGCAGCGAGATTTTTTACTTTATTTTCATATTTTGAGTACAAAAATCTTATTCTACTGGCAGATCATGGAATTTACTCAAATCATGGGAAAACATTCTTAATCCAAGTCATTTTATCTTGACTAGATTGAGTTTTTTGCCATGTGAATGGGTGAGGACCACTGCCCCTGAGGACCTGTGTCAAACGCAAAGGACAACTGTCCCTACAGGGACAATAAAGAACCTCTCTTACTCCTTTCTGTCAGTATAAGAGTCTGATCTTTATCATGATTCTGAATTCTTTGGGGCAAATCTCAGAACAGAGCTGGTGACCTGGGGCTGGTCTGAAACAGAACTTCTGTTGGGTCTTGACCCTTCCCATGTCAGTGCTGAAGCACATCTCACAGAGATTTAGGCATAAGGTCCAGAATTCATAGAAAAGTATGTTACATTTTTGTGAATTTGTGGGTTATTTATTATTTGTGGTTTTGGAGACAAAGTGGCCCAGACTATTACTATACTCTGAGAGGTCGACTGGACTGAAAATAAGGGGATTACAGATTTTTATGAATGTTTCACATGTCCATTGGGGTGGCTCATAAAATGAACTTTCACCAAATTTTGCCACATTTTTCACTTTTTGCCTTGTTCCAATTGATATTATAAGCATCTGTACCAAAAATTGAGTCAATTGCTGCACAATTAGGGGTGGCACACTTTTTCACAATTTTGAAATAGTTAAAGGAGCATTCTGGAATTTTGGACATAGGGCCTCATTTCCTCGTGATCCACAGTGTTGGAGATGTGTGGAGACACTTGTTTAAATCTTCCTCCAGTCCTTGTATTTGCAGAGGTGCTGGTGCTGGGCTAGTGCAGGTCAATGGCCACAGTCGTCCTGCCACTAAACACAGTCTGACCCACTCCACAGACCCGAGGAAACTATCAGAACTCCAGACTGTCCCTGTGAACCTCTGTGTCCATCTGTGCAAAATGAAGAGCAAAAGCAATTTTTGCTTTGTGTTGTGCAAGGACAGAGATACAGTATTAAAGAGGACAAAGTCATCATGAATATAGTGTTTGAACTGTTCTAATGTTTTAATATTGGGAGCATAAGTACAGGGAACAATGCTACGATTACAGCCCATAAAACAGAGTGTCGGGGCAGAGGACTGACGGACACAACATACAAACTCAGGATATAACCAAAACAAAAACGTTATTATTCACCTCATGTAAAGTGCAGCATCTCACCCACATTATCCATAGAAACTGTCCTCCACAAATAATGACATCCAGTCCACAGAACGGCGCTGTTAATCCAGTTTGCAGTGTTCTTTGAAGTAAAGACTCCTTGTGTGTTTGTTTACGCAGAGTCCAGTGAAGCTGCAAATTAGCAACACTGAATCTACTTCCTGTGGACTTAATCGCTAATCTTTTCTGCTTTAAAAATCCTGTATCTGTAAGTATTGCACCAATTTTAATAATAACATAGTTTGGACTTGTGTCTAAAGTGGAAGTGCATCTGATCTTTGAACACTTCAGAGTCTCAGAGCGAGTGGTTTTACTGTAGACAGGAAACAGCTGACGCCATCGCGCTCACATCTGTATATCCTGTGGTCTGCAGATGTGTCCCGCTGCAGTCTTTGCAATCAGAGAGTTTAAGTCTCATCAGTTTCTCCTCGTGTCTGTGGTGTGTGCATTTTGTTGCACGTTTAAACGTCTTTTAAGACCAAAAAATCCTGTAGTGTGTGACGGCTTTAAGCCATGTTAAACTGTTCCCTCCTCAAAAACAGACCTGGAGTTGTGTTTTATTTCATTCACACATGAGTTTATTTATTAATTAAATTAAATTCCATTTTATTTCTATAGCCCAGAATCACAAGAGTTTCCCCAATGGGCTTAACAGTGAAAAACATGGAAACATCATCTGACACAGACATCAGCAAACACATTGTCCCATCCTCAGTCTCTCAATGAACACATGATCCTTGGTGCCAGAGCAAAAAACCCACCGGCAGGTGCAGGATGGGAAAATTCTCTCCAGACACTGTTGCCAACAGCTGTCGCCATGCGGCACCTTCAGACCTGAGAACTTTGAGGAACCAGTCACTTTATAGAGAGCAGGGTTCAGACGGACAGGCAGACGTGAGGGGGACTGGACATCGGCTTATTTGGGTTCAGGGTTTCAACCAGGCAGATGGGGCTCCATCCAGGCAGGTGGGGCTCCATCCAGGCAGATGGGGGCTCCATCCAGGCAGATGGGGGCTCCATCCAGGCAGATGGGGGCTCCATCCAGGCAGGTGGGGGCTCCATCCAGGCAGGTGGGGCTCCATCCAGGCAGGTGGGGGCTCCATCCAGGCAGGTGGGGCTCCATCCAGGCAGGTGGGGGCTCCATCCAGGCAGGTGGGGGCTCCATCCAGGCAGGTGGGGGCTCCATCCAGGCAGGTGGGGGCTCCATCCAGGCAGGTGGGGGCTCCATCCAGACGGGTGATTGGAGAGGGGGAGCTAAGGTCTGGTCAGCGTCTGCTCACAGGAGGAACATCTGGAACCTCAGAACCATCTGAAACAGCTCCACTCCCAGAGGGAGCAGAAGAGAAGAAGAGAGAGACACTGGTGAACAGCAGTGAAGTGATTTGTCTGTAAGACATGAGGTTATGGGACAGAGATGAAGGAGAAGGAGCAGTTAGAATAAGAGGACAGAGGCTCAGGGCACCATACTTCCCCCAGCATCTAACTCCTAGAGCAGCCTGACTTCAGCTGTGGAGTTAACCCTGATCCTCTAACCTGGCCATAAGCTTTCTCATAGAAGAATGTTTTAAGCCTAACCTTAAATGTAGAGACTGTGTCTGCCTCTCTGACATGAGGTGGAAGCTGATTCCAGAAAACAGGAGGTAACTAAAAGTTCTACCTCCCATTGTAAGTTTATTAAACCTGGGGACACTTGTAGCCCTGCATTTTGTGAGGCAGGGCTCTGTTTGGTTTGTAAGGTGCTGTCAGGTCAGTAATATAAGATGGGGCCGTCCCATTTACAGCTTTATAGGTGAGAAGAAGGATTTTAAATTTAATTCTAAACTCGACCGGGAGCCAATGAAGTGAAGCTAACACCAGAGTAATGTGTTCTCTTCTATTTGTTCCTGTTAATAATCTTGCTGCTGCATTTTGAACAAGCTGAATGCTTTTTAGTAGCTTTTAGGGCAGGCTGCAGCAGAGAGTTACAGTCTGATCCTGATGAAATAAATACATGGACAAGCTTTTCTGCATCATTTATCAAATATAACCCCCAGGTTCCTCAGGGTGGAGCTCCAGGTCACACTGATGCCATCCAGGGAAACTCTCTGATCTGATAGAGCCTCTCTCAGGTTTTTGGGGCCAAGTCATATTATTAGTCTGTCTGTATCTCCAAAGCTCAAAATGCTCTGTTCCACCTTGTGATGTCATGGAGCAATAGTTTTCAACACTGACCTTTTACATGTTGTTGTGTGTTATGCATGTGTGAATGAAACGACCCAAACACAACTCCAGGTGAGGAAACAGTATACACAGATCAGAAAACAGAGTAACACTGTAAAACAGGGGCCCAGGGGTCACAGCTTGGCCCTCAGAAGGGTGTGGGGCTGAAATACACTTTCATTAAAACAACAGGACACGTGGGCAGAAGAATGTGAGATATTTCCACTGTAAACATCATCTTATCCATGACGTAACAGACGCTCTTATCGGTCAATGCAGAGAAACATGTCTCCAACACTCAGCAGCTTTACCCATTTCTTTTTTCTTTTTCAATCCATTTTACATTTTTTGTAACTCTCAATTATCACAAAGGGAAAAAAAGAGAGAAGTGAAAGGAACAAGCAGGAAATCGGCACCTTTTGTCAAACCTGCACTTGGCGTTGGTCCATTTGGCGTTGGTCCATTTGGCGTTGGTCCATTTGGCGTTGGTCCATTTGGCGTTGGTCCATTTGGCAGATGCTGTTTCACTCTGATCACAACAAATACAAATGTCTTACCTGAGATTAGAAAAACAATATCGCACTCGTTCTTTAGTCCTCCCCTCTTCCTCACCCCTCCTCCTCTCACCTCTCCTCCTCTCATCTCTCCTCCTCCTCTCACCTCTCCTCCTCCTCTCACCTCTCCTCCTCCTCTCACCTCTCCTCCTCCTCTCACCTCTCCTCCTCCTCCTCTAGTCTCCTTCTCTCCTCTTCCTCTTATTCTCCTCCTCTAGTCTCCTTCTCTCCTCTTCCTCTTATTCTCCTCCTCTAGTCTCCTTCTCTCCTCTTCCTCTTATTCTCCTCTTCTAGTCTCCTTCTCTCCTCTTCCTCTCCTCCTCCTTTTACCTCTCCTCCTCCTCTTCTAGTCTCCTCTCCTCATCCTCCTCTTGTAGTCTCCTTCTCTCCTCTCTTCCTCCTTTTGCCTCTCCTCCTCTTCTAGTCTCCTTCTCTCCTCTCCCTCTCCTCCTCCTCTTCTAGTCTCCTTCTCTCCTCCTCCTCCTCTAGTCTCCTTCTCTCCTCTCTTCCTCCTTTTGCCTCTCCTCCTCTTCTAGTCTCCTTCTCTCTTCTTCTTCTCCTCCTCCTCTTCTAGTCTCCTCTCCTCATCTTCCTCTTGTAGTCTCCTTCTCTCCTCTCTTCCTCCTTTTGCCTCTCCTCCTCTTCTAGTCTCCTTCTCTCCTCTCCCTCTCCTCCTCCTCTTCTAGTCTCCTCTCCTCATCCTCCTCTTGTAGTCTCCTTCTCTCCTCTCTTCCTCCTTTTGCCTCTCCTCCTCTTCTAGTCTCCTTCTCTCCTCTCCCTCTCCTCCTCCTCTTCTAGTCTCCTCTCCTCATTCTCCTCTTGTAGTCTCCTCTCCTCTCTTCCTCCTTTTGCCTCTCCTCCTCTTCTAGTCTCCTTCTCTCCCTCTCCTCCTCCTCTTCTAGTCTCCTTCTCTCCTCTTCCTCTCCTCCTCCTTTTGCCTCTCCTCCTTTTCTAGTTTCCTTCTCTCCTCTCCCTCTCCTCCTCCTCTTCTAGTCTCCTCTCCTCATCCTCCTCTTGTAGTCTCCTTCTCTCCCTCTCCTCCTCCTCTTCTAGTTTCCTTCTCTCCTCTTCCTCTCCTCCTCCTTTTGCCTCTCCTCCTCTTCTAATCTCCTTCTCTCCCTCTCCTCCTCCTCTTCTAGTTTCCTTCTCTCCTCTCCCTCTCCTTCTCCTCTTCTAGTTTCCTTCTCTCCTCTTCCTCTCTTCCTCCTGCCTCTCCACTTCCTCTCTTCTCCCCTCTCCTCCTCCCCCTCTCTTCCTCTCCTCCTCCTCTCTTCTCCCCTCTCCTTCTCGTCTCCCCTGTCCTCCTCCTCTCTCCTCCCCTGTCCTCCTCCTCTCTTCTCCCCTCTCCTCCTCCCCCTCTCCGCCTCCTCTCTTCTCCCCTGTCCTCCTCCTCTCTTCTCCCCTCTCCTTCTCTTCTCCCCTCTCCTCCTCCCCCTCTCTTCCTCTCCGCCTCCTCTCTTCTCCCCTGTCCTCCTCCTCTCTTCTCCCCTCTCCTTCTCTTCTCCCCTGTCCTCCTCCTCTCTTCTCCCCTCTCCTTCTCTTCTCCTGTCTCCTCCTCCTCCCCCTCTCTTCCTCTCCTCCCCCTCTCTTCTCCCCTGTCCTCCTCCTCTCTTCTCCCCTCTCCTTCTCTTCTCCTGTCTCCTCCTCCTCCCTCTCTTCTCTCCTCCTGTACCTCTCTCTTCATCTCCCACTCCTGTCCTCCTCTTCTTTGGATGGAGTTATTATATTTCACGTTTGGTGTTTTCTGATGTTTCTTTTGGTGTCGCCTTTACACTGAACAAGAAGAAGGGCTCTGCTCTGTTTCGTTTGGCTTCAGAAAAGGATTCACACACCATGTATTTCTCCGGGTTTTCACTGTAAAAGCCGTCATCGCTGTATTGATCTGTGCAAATGTATCTGTGTCATAGTTTCAGATGGACCTGTTGTGCTTTATACTTATTATAATCTCCGACACCAGTGGATCATTCTGTTATCATTTCTACAGTTTAAATCACAATTTTCATCTAAAACGACTTCATAAAAGTAACACGCGCGCTGACTTCCGCGCTAGAAAATCCAATGCGAGTTGACGTGGCCATAAATGTCATGACAACAAAGGGCCACAGGCTGTGGGCCCCTCCTGTGGGCCCCTCCTGTGGGCCCCTCCTGTGGGCCCCTCCTGTGGATCACTGCACATCACACTAGAGCAGAGCATTTTTTTTTTTATTCATTTGTACCAAAATGACGACGCGATGCTGCTGAATCCTAGCCTGATTCATTGCCTCTATTTTTCCAGTTCATTTTAGAGTTGATTTTAAGATTTTATTGTTTATTTTTAGAGCTTTAAATGGACTGGCCCCACAGGACCTCACCTTAGGAGAGTGAAAACCAGGGGGGATCAGCCTTTCTCTGCAGCCCTAAAGTGTGGAACGCTCTTCCCCCTCATGTCCGAACAGCTGCCACAGTGGAGTGTTTTAGGTCTCGCCTTCAAACCCACTTTAACTCTCTGGCTTTTCACACCGCGTGGGTTTGTGTGATCCTCTATGTCTTGCTTTGTGTTGCTTTAATTAGATTTAGTTGGTTTTATTGTTTTACGACTGACATGACAACATTTTAGCATTTTACTTTTATTATCATTGCATTCTTTTTGCTTTATCTCTGTGCAACACTTGGAAGCTGTTCCTTCTGTAAAATGAGCTGTATAAATAAAGTGGATTTGGATTTGATTCGTCACCCGGTTTCACTTCGTGGAAACCGTCTGCAGTAGGATTTGTTCGCTTGCAGTAGGCGGGTCCTTTTTTTAATTAACCAATTGCTACTATTTGGTGGTGACATATGTAATGTGCCGGAACACTCAGTGGTGTCCAAGTACAACAGGAATATACCCATAGGAAGAAGAGCAATCATGTCTTTCCCCTTTCCCCGAGGGTATCCTGATTCCTGACTATTCGCTGGAGAAAAGTGAAACTGGGTGGAGGCACTCGGTGGCACTCGCCTGGCTTCATGAATCCTACATTTACCACAGATTGAGAAAGAGCAGGACCTACGTTACTTCAGAAATGACTCAAACATGCATGAATCACTTCAAATACAACTTCAAAAGGTCAATGAGAAGAAACTACTGTAACATGGTTAAATCCTCTGACAACTGGAGAAGGAAGTGCAAACGTCCCAGTGGAGCTGTGAGCGGGGGGTGATTGGCAGAATGGCCTCTTTAAACTAATTAAAACACATGAGTCACTCCAATTAGAACTTCAGAAGGTCAGTGAGAACTAGTGTAACATGGTTAAATGCTCTGAAAAGTCCAGTTTGCAGAACTGATTTGAGGCGTTATCACTCGTGCTCTTTTGTACTGATCACTGCACAGCACAAAAATGTAGCTCGATAATTGTTTAAAGGTCAAAATGGATTCCTGTGAGTGTTATGCCATGTAAGAATGTTGTTCCCTCCTCAAAAACAGACCTGGAGTTTGTTTAAAGGATAATATGTTAATCCTTTATTATAAGTGTCTGCATTTCCAAAGCTGTAAATGCTCTGTTCCACCCTGTGATGTAATGTGGGAGTTTTCAAGTTAACAGCTCCTTTTACCTTGAGTTCTATGGAGATTGACATTTCCAGAGCTGAAATGATCCACATAATTCTACTGAAGGTGGATGAGTCTGAGAGAAGAACACAGTCTAAAAATGCCGGTGTGTGAATACAAGCGTGAATGAAAGAAAACACAACTCCAGGAGCCTTGTTTATAAAGCTTCTGCACAAATCATTGTGTAGGTGCTCTTCATACCAACTGTGGGATTTATGAAACCCTCAAACTAGGACCCTCTTGTAAGTTCTATGCAAAGTCTGGAGACACGGGGGGAAAAGCGACACTCATGGAGAGGAGCAGAAGTGACGAGAGTTTGAAGAAGTGTTTGATCCAGAAATCGTCAGAAAATCTATGTATATAAAAGAATTACATTCAGATTTGCACAAGACATAAAGGGGCTGTTTATTCCACTCATTATTCTCTACAATATTACACATTTGACACTGCAGGCTCTCGTGCACGAGTGCGTGCACTTTCCCAGTGCAGCGCTGGATTTCCTGCAGACTATAAACTATAGACTTTAGGCTATGGCCCAACAGAGAGAGGAAGAAATAATGACAAACCTGAGAGAAAACTCTCCCTCAGATGCAGCACAGGAGCGAGGGTTTGGTTTAATGAAGCACTGGGACTAAACGCAGCTCCAACACTTTTACTTTTGTCCTTAGGCACTGAGCGCCAGAGTCTGAACACGACATGAAGCCTACTGGCTGAACCCAAAATATTGCAAATGAGAGCTTCTCTCTGACAGTAATTCAATTCAATTCAATTTATTTTTGTAGCGCCCAAAATCACAACAACAGTTTCCTCTAAGGGCGTTCCAAGATTTGGATGAGTAAAACATACACACAGACATATCAGAACAGGAATAAACAACATTCATGTAAAGCAGCAAATGAAACATGGTCCAGTCATCCCCTGTCCTTAGACCCTCCTTCTCAGCAAGGAAAAACTCCAAAAAACCCAGGGTCCTGGGAAAAAGAAGAAACCTCGGGGAGAACTACAGTGAAGGAGGGATCCACTCCCATGGACGGACAGGCTATAGATGTCCAGGCCCGTGGGCCAGTTCGGTATGACCACAGCTACCCAGGTGGGGAAGAGCAGGGCGAGGAGGAGGAGGAGAGGGGCGAGGAGGAGGAGCCGGGCGAAGAGGAGGAGCCGGGCGAGGAGGAGGAGCCGGGCGAGGAGGAGGAGCCGGGCGAGGAGGAGGAGAGGGGTCCAGCTGCCATCAGGCGTCTGAAAGAGTTCCACTCCACAGGGGGAGTGGGACAGGGGACAACATGTGAATAGCAATGAACAAACTACAGATGAGAACATAGTGAGTGATGCTGATGAGAAAATAGGAGGAAACAGAGGACAGTGCTCAGGTTGCCACACTTCCCCCAGCTTGTTATCTCCTGCGGCAGCTTATCTTAGTGACATCAACTAAGTAACCTGGTCATAAGCTATTCCGAAGAGGAAGGTTTTAAGCCTGGTCTTAAATAAAGAGACTGTGGAGCCTGTTTAACACCAACAGGGAGTTGATTCCATAACACAGGAGCTTGGTAACTGAAGGCTCTCCCCCCCACTGTACTTTTAGACACTCTAGGAACCACTAATAATCCTGCATTCTGAGAGCGAAGTGCTCTATTTGGCTGATAGGGGACAATGGCATCCTGAAGATATGATGGGGCCATATTGTTTAAGGCTTTGTATGTCAGGAGGAGAACTTTGAATTTAATTCTAAACTCGACAGGAAGCCAGTGCAGTGATTTTAACACAGGACTGATGTGATCACGTCTTTAGTTCCTGTTAGGACTCTGGCCGCTGCATTTTGGACCAACTGGAAGCTTCTTAAAGTACCTTTAGTGCAGACGGTGAGCAGAGAATTACAGTAATCTAGTCTGGATGTAACAAATGCATGGATAAGTTTTTCAGCATCATTTTTAGGCAAAATATTTCTGATTTTAGTTATGTTTCGCAGGTGAAAATATGCAGTTTTACAAGCTTGGTTTATATGAGCTGTGAATGAGAGATTTTGGTCAAATACGACTCCAAGGTTTTTTACAGTAGAGCTAGAGGCTATACTCACATTGTCAAGTGAGATTATCTGGTCTGACAGAGAATCTCTCTGACCTTTAGGACCGACAACAATGACCTCTGTTTTGTCAGGGTTTAAGAGCAGGTAATTCAGGGTCATCCAGGTTTTGATGTCCTTCACACAGGCACTGAGCTTATCCATTTGATCGGTCTGATTAGGTTTCATTGATAAGTACAGCTGAGTGTCATCAGCATAGCAGTGGAAATTAATGCCATGTTTTCTGATAATGTTACCTAATGACAACATATACAGAGTAAACAGGATTGGACCAAGCACAGATCCTTGTGGAACACCGCAAGCTACTTTAGAGCAGGGAGAGGTGCACTGGTTTACACTAACAAACTGGTACCTATCTGATAGAGAGGATTTAAACCATTTGAGGGCGGTCCCTCTGACACCTATGTCACATTCTGACCTCTGCAGTAGAATGTTGTGATCAATGGTGTCAAACGCTGCACTGAGGTCCAGTAGGACCAGGACTGAAGCCAGCCCGTTATCAGCAGCTAGTAGCAAATCATTTGTCACTTTAAGCAGAGCAGTTTCTATATATATATATATATGGTTGCATATTGTGATGTGGAGAAGTGTATCTATTGATTATTATCCTGATGAAACCATCCAGATTGTCATGTGATTGCATTCACCCTATATAAGAACCGGAACTGTTTGCGCGCCTCTTACTGGAGACATTGAGAATGGGCTCGACCCGAAACGTCTGTCTCCAGTGCATGTCTACAGACTTGTTTGTCATGTTTCGGCTCTAATATACACTTTTTGGCATAAGTCTTGTTTGCGCCTCATTCTTTTACTTTTCAGTGTTTCCACTTCATACATTACACATTAGTCACAAGACACATGTAGCACATTTGTGCACTGCACAACCAAAAAGTGACCAAAACATTGCACTAACCCCATTTCACAGATAATTATTGTACAGATCATTATTGCACTAGCTTTGTTGCACAAAGATTTTTGCAATTATTGCACCATTAAATAAAGTGATGCCTAAATAAAGGTGCATAGAAGTGAGTGAATAGAAGTGGGCGCAAATCTGGAGAGCCCGTGGTCTGTCCTTTTATGGTGAGGTGGAGGTGTGGAGGGGGCGTGGTCTGTCCTTTTATGGTGAGGTGGAGGTGTGGAGGGGGCGTGGTCTGTCCTTTTATGGTGAGGTGGAGGTGTGGAGGGGGCGTGGTCTGTCCTTTTATGGTGAGGTGGAGGTGTGGAGGGGGCGTGGTCTGTCCTTTTATGGTGAGGTGGAGAGGGCATGGTCTGTCCTTTTATGGTGAGGTGGAGGTGTGGATGGGGCGTGGTCTGTCCTTTTATGGTGAGATGGAGGTGTGGAGAGGGCGTGGTCTGTCCTTTCATGGTGAGGTGGAGGTGTGGAGGGGGCGTGGTCTGTTCTTTTATGGTGAGGTGGAGAGGGCGTGGTCTGTCCTTTAATGGTGAGGTGGAGGTGTGGAGGGGGCGTGGTCTGTCCTTTTATGGTGAGGTGGAGGGGGCGTGGTCTGTCCTTTTATGGTGAGGTGGAGAGGGCATGGTCTGTCCTTTTATGGTGAGATGGAGGTGTGGAGATGGCGTGACGTGGGTTTGCGTGTGAAGATTCTAGCTCCCGGTGGCATCTATAAAACACACATTGTGTGGTTGTGTGCGCGTGTGGAGGGTTTTATAAATTTGGAGTATGCCTCTGGTGGCCACTAGGAGTATGCACAGGCTAAGGACAGCTCCTACACACTTCTTTATAACTGAGGCCCCAGAGGAAACAACATTTTAACAGAGATGAAAATAGTATAATATGGGCCCTGATGCAGTTTCTCTAAAAGTTTGGGCTGCAACATATTCTGTTTGGAAAAGTACTGACATCATTTAGATTTCATTCATTCAATTCATTTTGATAGAGACTCCATAGAGGTGAAACCAGTGCAACATTTGCTGGAAATGTCATATTTTCACACTTAAAATTTAAAACTATAAATTACCCATTGGTCTGAAGAAAAGTTGTGAAGGAAATCTAATGATTTTTTTTTTTTTTTTTTTTAAATAAAGGAATAGATGTGAGGCAAGTCCAAGCTCGTCGGACATTTGGAAATGCACTGAAGTTTAACAGTATTCTTCTATTTCAATACTAAGGAATAGGCTCAATATTCAATACCGCTTCTGACAGCATGATGATAATAAAAACTAGTGTGGTTCAGATACCTTTTTTTTTTTTGGTATCAGATCCAAAACCGATACTTGGCCTTGGTGTACTCGCCACTATTGATACCAGTCCACTACTGCATAGTTTATGGCTCCTCTTCTTTACTCGTTACAGACCAAGAGCCAAAGAATCAATCTTGTAAAAGGCTATTTTTAATGAAAATCTGCAAGAATAATTACATTTTGAGAAATAAATTATTAGTGATTTAAACACTTTTCAGCTTCGCCTTGTACCACAGAGCCTTTAATAGATCCGAGCACAGAGCGCATAAACCAACAGTGAGGCCTGTGGCTAATCACGCAGAGTAAAGAAGTCTGAGTTAGCGCTGTCGTCGGGCTGCAGGCTCCGTAGCTTCAGTTATTTTACCAAGTTCAGCATCCACACCAAAGGCTAAATGAATGTGCCAGAGCTATCACAACCACCTTTTCTGCTATTATTGCGTGTTTTAAGCAAAAAGTGGAGTGTTAAAATTGAACAAGAACCCGTGTTAACATTTTCTCAGAGTTTATATATGTCCAATCTGTTGTAGAGTTAATTTAACATTTTTGGAAGCATTAGTTAAGTAACAATGTTTAACCTGTTTAACCCTGAAATCAAGAGTTATATTAACGTTTAGAGAAAACAAATAACACTATGTAGGGTTATCCTGATTTTGGTTTCTACATTTTATTTTAGTTAATTTAAGTTGAAATTATGTACAAAACTGGTTCAAAGTGGTCTTCTCTCAACTTCTTCCATATCACCTCTGGCAAATAACCCCAACTTGAACCCCCATTTAAAATTTCAAATGGTTAAAATAACACGTTTTGCTTTAAAAACAACTCTGAAATATTTTACCCTGAAATTTTAACCCTCCAGTTTTTGCTGTGTGCAGAGCCTCCACAGTCTGTATTTAACCTGCTCTGTGTATTAGTGGTAACATTATGGTGATTTGGTCTGAGTACCTACTGTTACTGATCCCTGAAAAATGGGCAGTGTCTGAGCTTTTGCCTATACCACTATCAGTATCGGAACAACCCGAATAAAACACTATTTCTTTAGCCAATAGAATGTGATTTTCAACATTAAATGGTAATATTTTCGCTTATATTCCCATATCTGTGTGAGAGTGGTCCATAGATCAGGGATTATGATTCATTTTGAGAACGCACGGCACTAAGGTTTGGTGGTAATATGGTAATACGGTATCCCACAGTATCAAAAAGTAGCAATGGTATCAGTTTCATTATCCTCATAAAAAAAATAAAAGAAATAAAAAAATCTGCATAAAGACCTAAAACCACAGTGTGGACTTTCTCCGCTCTCTCTCCTCTTCAGACGTCGTTACACTCAGAGATATCAATCCACAGGCATCGAGGAAGAAGAAAAAAAACCTGACTGACACTTCGTGTGATGTTGAGCCGAAAAGTTTGTGATGGAGACGTTTTATTGAACACCGAGTGACGAACCCAGCGAATCAGGAAGGTGCTAGTCACAGTGACATGGTCCAATAAGAACGTCAACGAGAGCCCCGACGTCAGCGTATCAGCGAGTTGGCGTATTCAGATCGCTCCGTCTCCAGAGCCTTTTCCATCGGATTAGTGTGGATGACAACTGCATCCACAACGAAAATGACTCGAATACGACTAGTGTGGACGGAGCATAGTCCGTATATATGAGTGGACATAGCTATAGGAAGTGCGGCAGGAGGCTTTTCTGGCTCCTTCTCTCCCTTTTTCCCATTGACTTACACTGAGATCGTATCGCTCGTCTCTCTGTACCTGTTGCTGTGAGCCTCGTCATTTTGGTCTTAAAATGTTCGTATGAACTCACTCTACCAGTGCAACTACATGGTAAAAGGAGCCCCACTGTGCAAAGAAACGTCTTTTTATGGTCATTTTTGTACGTCTAATCTCAGTCCACTGAAGATGCAGACTGTGACGCCAGATGACATCTTTTTTCCAATGTCTTCCGGTCCAGTATTGACGTTCCCAGGACCTCCGGATGAGGGCTGATTCTAGTCCATATGAGGTCGTTGTCAACATCTTTTCTATATTTATAATAATACTAATAATAATGCATCGGTTTTATATCGTGCTTTTCTGGACACTCAAAAAAGTCTAAGGACACAACAACAGTTTTTGTGACTGGCACCCCGTGTGGCACCTGATTTTCCCAGCAGTTTCCCATCCAAGTACTTTGCTTGTTTAGCTTCTAAGATCTGACGGGATCAGGCTTTGACAAGCTGATATGGACATGTTAAATGTAAACTGTGACTCTGGCCTTGTTAAACTAACAGAATGTATTGTTTGGGTTGAGATAATTAGTAACTCACAAGTGCTAAAGCATCTCTGTATTCATGGTCACAAGCAGGGGTGTGATCTGCTGTATCTGGGCCTCTTCAAGGCAAGACTTTATGTTCAGCGATTACCAGGGTTAAAACAACAGGTTGTTGTTCTGTTCATTCCCATTTAGAATTATTGGCACATGTGAGTTCAGCTAATCAATGCCCCAGTTTAATCCAGATACAATTGTCTCCTTCTGAAGGCTGTTTAGACTAATCCTATTGTATGTTTTCTCTCATGTTGATATGCTGACGTCTGTAAACTGTAGAAGAGCCTGTTTTTGTTTTGACATGTGTGAGTAGGGAGAGACGGACCTCATGTGAGGGACAGACAGGTTTTGGTTTTCCATTTCTTTTTTTTTTTTTGTAATTGTGCACAGTTGCTTTAATAAATCCAGACTCTTTGATTGAAGACAACTTTTCTCCAGTTTTATTTTTCTCAGATTTAAAAATCCACAACATAAACTCATTTTAGATGGTTTTTATAAGCCTGCTGTCCCTAGGCTCTGCGATGCCATTTCAGTCGGTGGCATAATGTTCCAGTTAATTTAGTCTCAGCAGCGGGCAGATGCATCCAAAGGTGTAAACCATCTCCAGTTCAATCTGCTACTGAGCCATACAGAGCTACAGGAAAATGGCAGGATACAGTTAACAGGTTCTGCACCTTCAAACTTAAAACTTCACCAACTTTTCACTGACTAACACACTGAATTTCCATGACCATGAATAACGTCATTTTCCTGCACCTGTTAGACGCCCCCAGGACATCCAAAAGTCACCTAGTCCGTGGTCCAAATGTTTAACTGCAGATTTTTTTAAAATTGTAATTTATTTATTTATTTAAAATGGGGCAATGCATATTAATCAACATGATCCATGTAAATATGCCAGATTTAGCCTAAAGGGCTAATTTTCATCTGTAGTCCCATGGCAGGTTGAGTTAGTCACAATTAAAAGTCAGAAGCAATTTAAAAAAATTGTAACATTAGTAAAAGCAGCAGCACAAGCAGTTAGTACAGCATTGTTTAAAAAGCACCAATAGCAGATGGTACAGCTGGCATAAAAAAGAGCACACAGGAAAATGGCACAGAGACACTGAAGCTTCACACTGTAACTGCAGCTTTGATTTTCCAGGAGCCAGAGTTTGACCTAGAGAAGGTTCTAAGTGTTATGACAGTCCTAATATCGGCTGGGCCAGTGTTCCAGGAGTGAGCAGCTCTCACACAGAAGCCCATCTGCCCAAAAGTCGTTTTTCTAAAAGGGATGGAACAGTGGCCTCTGCTCTGTGCTCGTGGGCCTGCACTGTCCTGAAGGTGGACAAACGCCTGCAGGGGAGAGGGAGCTGGTCCATGGATTATTTTAAACACTGAAATAATATCATGAAATTTAATCTTTTTTTTTTAATTTTATTTTGAAAGAATACGATAATGGTGATAGAAGTTGATTGTTTGAGTCCAGCTTGTAAGGCAGTAGAGAATGTGACATAATCATTGCACTGAAGTATGTTTTTGCCGCTTCTATAGTTAAATTATTTAGAATTTGTCTGAAAGTGGCCAAGTAAAATTTTATTTTGCTTTTTACTTTTTTACTTGTGATTTGAAGGTCAAATTAGAGTCTATAATTACACCCAGATATTTATTTTCCCGCAACCACAACCAGTGGATCTGGTTCTTTGTTGTTTGATATCGTGAAGTTCATACAAACACTTTCATCCAAATTCAGAAAAAGACGTCCATGATTTAACCAGTTTTGAACGGACATCATTGTAGCTGAGAGTTCCTTTGCAGCTTGACTCTTGGTTTTTGACATCCAAGTGGAGTCAGAGTTAGACGTCCAAATAATGGACGTAATTGGGATGCCATTTTTAAGCCCAGCATTGGTCATGGGGCGGCAGAAGCAATATAGACATGATCTGCACATTTGACTGGCGCCAGCCCTAGGGGAAAGCTGGGTGGTAGCAGTTAGGGTTAGACTGTGTAGCCTAAAGGTGCTGTGGACAGACGGAGGAGACGGTTGGTTCTGGCCACAGCTTGTTTAATTCTCACAATCATTCAAACATTCAGTTCAGTTCAGTCGGCTCATTCTCTCAAAAAATCATAAAATTAATAAATGTCCATAAATAAAGAAACAAGTACACAGTAATACACAATAAAATAATATGTAAATTCACTTAAAATCCAAAATAGACAATAAAATAAGTATAAATAAATACATACATTGGCAGCACGGTGGCTGAGTGGCAACACTCAGGCCTCACAGCAAGAAGGTTGCGGGTTCGATCCCCGGGTCGCCCGGGCCTTTCTGTGTGGAGTTTGCATGTTCCTCCCCGTGTCTGGATGGGTTTCCTCCGGGTACTCCGGTTTCCCCCATCAACCCAAAACATGCCCGCACCCCTATGAACTAACATCAAGGACCATGTTGTCCACCCTCCTGTGGGCTCACCACCTGCAGAGGGGTTCATAGGGGGGGTCAGGTGCTATGAGTATTGGGCAGCACGCTGCCCCCGCGACCCAGCTGGATTAAGCGGGAGAAGATGGATGGATGGATGGATGGATAAATAAATACATGTAGTTAAACATAAAAACATAAACATATATTTACACCACATTCTTTACCTTATCTGTTTTTATTTCATTACTACAATGTGTTAACTACACTTTTACTCTTGAACTCTTGTTTGTTTCTCTCCTGCTGCTCTCACACACACATAAACGGGTGCGTCTGGCGGCAACACTCACAAGGCTTAAACTACAAGAGAAATACAAATGGCGACTGCCTTACACTTGGATTTAAGCGATATCTGTTCTCAAAACGGTATAAACTGACTCACATGTTACAAAGCACTTTAGGAATTTACCTGACTTAAATATAGCTTGAAATACATTACTACTTCTATTTAATACTGAACATGACAGACGTTAGGAACAGGACTGCAAAATACACTGCGTTCATCAAACACTCTGAAACTTTCACAGGTGATTCAAAACCTTTACACAACTAAAATGTTCGGACCAAGTCTGAGTTAATGAAAAAACGTTTTAATCGTACCTGTGGACAGAGGAAAAGGAGACGGTTGGTTAGTCTGGCCACAGCTTGTTTAACTCTGAAGCCTGCGTTATGTCCCTCTAGTCCCCGCAGCAGCGCTAACAGCACCATGTACTGGTCGGAATGTGAATTGCACCCAAAATAAAACAATAGAGGGGGTGTCTATGTTCGTTTAAAACTTTAAATATAGCGTTTTTCAACCTACTGCACACAGAAGACGTCTAATGTTCCCGTGGTCAAAATGAGTCAATGAGTCATTTCACGACAAATCTCCGAATGCCCTGCAGGACCAGCACAGATTTGACTGAAAATAATTCTAGGAGGTTCACACACTTCCCAAAAGTCACACGTTTTAGCTCCCAACTCCTTATAGTTTTGTCATAAAGATATTTTGTCAACTAACCCCTGACCTGTTTTGAGCAGAGTTTTCCGGAGCCACTTTCAGATCGCTGTATCTGAAAAACTATGTGCTTCACATTTTCAAGGGTTAAAATGTGGCAAATGTACTTGTAAATGATGAACTTTTACACCCTTACGGTTTATCACAGATTTCTTGGGGCTTGAATTTTCTTGAAAATTCTACTCTTCAGATTTGACGGCATATTTGAAGGACTGTGGAAAGTGCAATTTCAAAAGAAAGAGTTTGAGACTTTGTATTTTAAAAGTGACTCTCTGTGATGAACTGTCCAGGAGATGTTATGGTGCCATCTTTGCCATGTTATACCATGCTAGCACCCACAAAAATTAAATGGGCTGTTATAGAAAGATTAGATGTCTGTTTTTAACATATCCAAAAATTGTGATGCTGTTCTACCATATTTTTGCAAAATGAATGAGGGTAAATGCCTGCATACATGCAGAGCCTGCCTGTGATGGCTTTCAGAAGCAAAGAAAACACTCTGAATATACGACACACAGCTTCAACTCAACAAAATACTTTATTTACTCAACTATTGTAAATGATCTCAACTCTTTGAGGAAACGTTCACATGTTTTGGTGTAACACTCCTGAATTGTATATAGGC
Organism: Odontamblyopus lacepedii; assembly: GCA_034769755.1. Lineage (NCBI taxonomy): Eukaryota > Metazoa > Chordata > Actinopteri > Gobiiformes > Gobiidae > Odontamblyopus > Odontamblyopus lacepedii. The sequence continues at coordinate 45,570,355 of CM068345.1, read as the reverse complement.
GTCCATCTATTTTAGAAATGATGTGTTGTAAAGGTCCCGGCCGGGCCTCCTAGGCCAGAAGAAACTTTTTGCTGGGCCGTGCGGCTGCATGAATTGTATCTGAACATGTTTCTGGGCTTCAGATGTCTCTCTGATGGTTCCACCCACCAGTGATTGGCCAGGTATCAGGTCACTGATCTGGAAGTCCTGTGAAACCTCTTCTGCATGTTCTGGTTCATGTATTGTGCTTCACCAAGGGACACAGCTATACAGCAAGAGTGTCAAGTGTATCTGTACGTTGTATCACTGTCCATCACACACCAGTTACACACAAAAGATAATATTCTTAAGGCATAAAGATAGACTATAGTATTTAATCTATTTTTTAAAAAAGTATGTCGTTTACATTAAATTTAAAGGCCCTATGCATTTAAAGGGATGTTTGAGGAGGAAACACAGCTAAAGGCTCACAACAGTCAATGTTGCATAATAAAGACCGTTAAATGTGCAACTGTGTTTGCATGCTAGTTGTTGCTAGCTTTACTGTGACATCAGAACTTCACTCTGGTTGTGAATATTGCCTATAAACTCATGGTGGTGAAAAACTGGCCCGCTCAGAATGGTGAGTGGTAAGGTAAGTGAATAAGTTTGATTTGAAGTTTTTCACCTTCTTAAGACGTTAAAAATCAGATCCAGAGACTTGAGTGGTTCTTTAAGGGAGAAAAAAGCAGTGAAGATGTGACACTGATCCAGACTGTGACTAACCTTTTTAGACACTTTCTGATTTCTGGAGGAACACTTGCTAAAAATCACATTTCATGGGTGAGCTGAACTCCACACTCAGATATATTTTCTTGCAAAAAGAAAAAAAAACTGTTCTGCATAAATAGTGAACCTGTGATTGTTCCCCTTGTGTTTCTTTTGTGCTGCAGGGCTGGTGTGTGACGGGGCGTGGATGAAGCTCATGTTGCAGAGCTCTCCTGGTCGTCTGTTCTGTGCCAGCTCATTCCTGATCATTCCATGTTACTCTGTCTTCTGTTTCTGTTCCCTAGCCTCCGCTGGACCCTTATCTCTGTCCCAGGTGGTCGGCAAACATCTCTCTTTTGTTTCCAAGCCACGGCTGGACACTTCACTCTATCTAGGGGTGGTCGCCAGTTCTGTGTGTCTACTCTCAGTGTCTACCTGCCTGCTGGTGTTCAGCCTGTTTTCAGCTCGCCCCCGTCACCCCATCCTGCACTATCCCCTGTAAATAAAACTGTTAACTCTTACCCGCCTCTGTCTCTGCTTTGAGGTACATTACATTAAACATGATAGAACCTGTCAGGTTATATCCATGGGTTTCAGAATGATGAAGAAATTAGGGCCATTGCCCTAATTTAAAGCTACAGTACATGTGGAAAGTCTTTAAAATAATGCAAGTACAGCTGACAGCTTGACTGATTGGGTTTTGAGGATAGTGGCAGAGGTGAATACTGATCATAGTTTTACATCAGTTAAGGGCAGTTTGAAGCAAAGTACAAAATGCAATTAATATGCACGGACATGGAAGACAATTTTCTGATCATAGGAGCTATGTTGCCTGGGCATCATGCCCCTGGTATGGTCTCGCATGGCAACCAGGTCTTTATGAACTGCTCAATATCACGGACCATAATGTTGTCCGGTATGATGTAGCTGATGCCCCACCTTGGAACCAGGCCTGGGCTTGGGGTTTGAATGTGAGCAGCTCACCTCCTCTGAGCTTACCCCCCTGCAGAGGGGTTTGTAGGGGTCGGGTGCAGAGAGGACTGGGCGGTAGTGGAGGGTGGGTGACTTGACGACCCATTGCATCCAGATAAACCTTTGTAGAATCATAGCTGCAACACAGTGCATATCAAATGTGTCTAAAGACAGATACATTATATTTCAGAGTTACACACTTTTTTGATATGCTTTTTAAACCCAAACACTGGGTCCAACACTAACCCTAAATGTTGAAATTCCTCCACCGCTTCAATTTGAAGAGATGCAGTTTTGCTAATAACGTCAGTGAAGTTGGCCACAGTAATGGATTATTTCCATGCACATAAATAACAGTGTGATCCACATACACCTGGACGCACACATCACCACATACCAATGGAACATCCTGATGTAGATGTAGAGAGCTTATTGTGGGCTGGTACTCATACTGGACATGGTCACTAACATGTGATTGTGTCCACTACGGTGCACTATGACACAAACAGTAATCAAGTCTGAGCAGCACAGAGTGGTTGAAGGGTCTTTGTGTAGGTCCCTCTACTCAAACCCCGCCCCCATCCAGCTCAGATCTGACCACAAAGTAACAACATGCTGGGTCTGTGGAATAATGGTGTTTTCGGTATCCAAATCGAAAGGGACGCAGAAGACTTCCATTGAGATGTTCTGATATTTGTTGAGGAATCACTGTTTCTATGACCTTGGAAACAACAGGGAGTCTGCTGATGGGTCTGTAAAGTCTGAGAGTTTTAAATACTGCAGTGATAAGTGCAGTTTTAAATACTGGAATGATAAGTGCAGTTTTAAATACTGGAATGATAAGTGCAGTTTTAAATACTGGAATGATAAGTGCAGTTTTAAATACTGGAATGATAAGTGCAGTTTTAAAAGCAGTAGGGAATATCCACGCTTCAAATGATTTATTATGTTTATGAGAGATGTCTGAAAAAACGGCGTCGTGCCTTTTTAGAACTGCCTAATCCCCAATGTCCCAATGCTCTTTATTTTAAGAATTGGTTAGTGATTCAATTTTTTAAATCTGAACATTTTGACTATTCACAACATCAGGTATGTTCCTTCCATACACATTCTATAAAGTATATGTTCAAATGATCGAAGACAATTTGTCCATCACTTTCAAGATTTACAATAATTAGGCCTGAGCCCCTACAGCAGGGGTGTCAAACTCATTTTGGTCCGGGGGCCGTATGTAACCTACTTTGATCCCAAAAGGGCCGGATCAGAAAACTCAGTTCTCTCTTCAAGTTATTGTATTTTTCTCCGTGTCTCGTAGTGGTGTTTAAGATTATATTCCTCGAGCAACGCCACTTGTTCCAAACACACTGAGCACAGATTTCCCATTCACCTCTGTCAACAAATAAGAATTAGACTGTTTTTCTTGGGAAATCCTGAACTCAGCATCTGCTTTTCTCATTTTTTGACATTTTGCTGATGAGGGTCACGGTCGACAGTCAAAACGATCGTCCTTTAAGAGCGTTTGGAAAGAGGAAAGTCTTCATTTGTGCTGCTCTGGTGGGAGTCGCAACATACAGAAATGCCGGAGACGCTGCTATGCTAAACGGTGCAGAAAATTAACAGAAAAATCTGAAAATTTTAAGTATTTTAATAGAAAAATCAGCCGAGGGCCAGATTAAAGGTCTTGGAGGGCCGGATCTGGCCCCCGGGCCGCATGTTTGACACATCTGCCCTACAGGGTGTAGGGCCTATTGCTTTCGCCCAGGCATCATAGTTGTCAACTGTCGCCCCCTGCATGAACAGCAGTATCCTAGCAACCCATGCCGAAGGCATGGGACATTCATATTTGTTCTTGCTAACAAGTCCATTCACTCAATGTTGACAAAAGTAGCGCGAAGCTCCTGTCCCTAAAACACACTCCTGACATGAAGCTGTATCCAAGCCCCCATGCCGAAGGCATGGGCCATATTTACAGCTGCTAAAATGTGAATGGAAATCAATGGGGGTCAATGAGGGACTCCGACGAGATGGTGAATTCATTCACCAATGACCCCACGGTGACGTGGGGAATCTCAAGAGCTTTCAAAAAATGTATAATATGCATTTCCTATGTAAAAGGATATATTGTTTTTGCTAAAAATTTAATTTTATTTTTGTTTTTTTATTCTTCTTCTGCTCTTTGAGCTTTAATTTGACCCCCTGAACACGCTCAAAAACTCATCAAATTTTGCCCAAAATTCAGAAGTGGCGAAAAATTTGATAAAATATATGTTGCATGTGTGGGTATAAAAAAGTGGCGCAACAGCGCCACCTGCAAAAGTCAAAATACATTGCGCCTACGGGAGACGTCCCGACGTAAAGTTTGTCGTACAGTCACGAAATTCGGTACAGACATTCCTCATGTGAAGACAGAAAAAAATATTATTATGGCCACACCCTCTGACAAACCAGAAGGCGGCCATCTTGGATTGAAATAATGTGGCCATACTGGCTCGTCAAAGCCTGATCCCGTCAGATCTCAGAAGCTCAGCAGGGCCTGGTCAGTACTTGGATGGGAGACCACTGGGAATTCCAGGTGCCACAGTGGGGCCAGTGGCAAAAACTGTTGTAGTGTCCTTAGGCAAGGCACATCACCCACATTGCCTAGTATGAAAGTGGTGTGTGTGTGAATGGTGGTGGTGGTCGGAGGGGCCGATGGTGCAGATTGGAGCCTCGCTTCCTTCAGTCTGCCCCAGGGCAGCTGTGGCTACAATAGTAGTTTACACCACCGGGTCTGGAGTGAATGAATAATGCTCTGTAAAGTGTCTTTGAGTGTCCTGAAAAGCGCCATATAAAACTGATGCATTATTATTATTATTATAAATAAAAAACATGCTGAGTCAGCATTTTCGCTCAAGTCGCATTTGAATAAACTCCTCCGAAGGCGCTTCACCCACAGGGGTGAAAATCGCCGTACATCAACTAGTGCAGCATCAAACGATAGCTGAATTTTTTTGATAACTGTCACGGTTTACGGAAAAGCTGCAAAAGATTTTTTGCAATTTTCAATGTCAAAATTTCCTCCTGTTTGGCCATACAAAGTCCGATTGGGCTCAAATTTGAATCACTTGTAAAACTTTCATGCCAAAGCCGACTAATTGTGACATGAGCAAAAATGGTGTGATAGCGCCCCCTGCAGGACACAACAAAATTTTGCAGGGCCAAATTTTAGTTTTTCTAAAATGTACCAAAATTTGCAGAAAATTACTTTGGGTCATCTCAATCAAAAAAGCCAATGTAAACCATATGGTATTTTTAATCGTGTTGCCATGGTGATGCACGAAATCTCCAATGTTATCCTAATGGGAAAGATCAGATAAATTCCCATTCATGAAAAATATTTTACTTTCACTGAATTTTCTCAAATTTGGCACAATGACTCTTCATGTCATCCCGATCAAAAAAGTCAGTGACAACCATATGGTATTTTTAACTGTGTTGCCATGGTATTGCACGAAAATTCCAATGTTATCCTAATGGAAAATTTTCCAAAATTTCTTACTTTTCAAAGTGATATAACGACTTACTAGTTTTATTGAAGAACCTGAAATTTGGCACAGTGATTCTTCAGGTCAGCCCCAACAAAAAAGTCCAGGGGGGAAGGGGGGCAAAGTTGTATTTTGCACGGTGTTGCCATGGCAATTTCCCAAAGTGTCCATGTTTGTCTATGTTGGCACATCAGCATCTCCAGTGTGTGTGGACTTTATGACTTTATGTGTTTAGTGACAAGTTCAGCCCAAAGCCACAAACACACAGAGACAAGAGGCTCATCAGCGCCACCCGGGGGAGCGGCGGGTCAGCTGAGTGCGAAGCGCTGCCCGCGAGGGCCGTTCGATGCCGCTTGCGGCTTTAATATGAATTTCTAATTTTTGATATTTAAGATTTTCTTTGGTTTTAATTGCATTAATTAATTAATGAATTTAATTTAAATTCACACATGTTTAACACACACATCCTGTATATTTAGGCTGTGTTCTTCTCTCCTCTAGAAAAAACTCTTGTGCTTTTAACTCCACACAACTAGACTCGAGAGAATTGCCCATCATTACTGAACTAAAGGTAAAGGGAGCTGCTAAATTAAATTACCACTTCATGACATAACAAAGTGGAACAGAACATTTTGAGCTTTGGAGATGTAGACAGATGAATAAAAATAAATGGTTCCTCAAACATGTGTGAATGAAACAAATGTGTATGTTTTTGAGGAGGAAAACAACATTCTAATAACGTGTGACAAGAGTCAGTTTTGTGTGATATAGGCCCTTTCGCAGAGACACAAGACTAATGTGTGCGTGACTCTAACCTTCCACACATAAACACACGTCACTCAGCTCGGACACAGGTCAGATTTCCATAAACAAACTGATGCCATCGGCTTTTACAGAAAACCCTCTTATCTGTGACACGTGTGAGCTGGGACCTATAGAAGCCCTGCATTAACCTGTCATCAGCTAAGTGGGTTTGACTGTGCGGAATCAGGTTATTCTTCCAAACGCTACTAAAAGGATCACTTGTCAGGGCTGTACAGAACAATATTCAAGCAGGACACATGAGACTCACACACTTACCTTAAAGCTACTGGGTCCAGACTGGGGCCCTCTGATCATGCTACAGAGGATCCACCGTCTGGGCTCATTGAAAAGATAATGAAGCATTTAAGTTTTTAATGAGGGGGGTTTACTTTAGTGCTGCCGCGATTATTAGACGTTGTCGACGTAATCGAATGTGAAAATGAGTTGAATACAATTTTTTTGGTCGAATATTCGCCTTTATTTATTTTTGGTCTCAAACGGCTCGTCCAGAGACCTTTTGCTTGCCTGAGATCAGGTATTTCCCCTCCACACCACTAGTAGTACTACACTCGAGGCGGACACCGGTGCGGCGGGCAACGGCTGCGCCCCAGGCGGACACCGGTGCTGCTGACAGCGGCTACATCCGGGGTTGACGCCGAGGTGGCTAACCTCGGCTTCACCAAAGGCTAACAGCAGTGGTATATAATGGCACCGCCAAAGAAAACAACCTTGAGGAAGTATTTGCCGTGCGCACTCTGCTGGCTGGTCTCTCTCTTTCTCTCTTCCCCCTTCCCCCGATTTGAGCATTTGAGAGCGGTATGAAAATCCAAGAACAGTGGCGACTTCTTCTAGACCAAGACCTAAAGCCTCGAAAGTCTGGGAATACTTTTGGACAGTTGGTGATAGAGTGGTTTGTACACTCTGTAAGACTTCTTTGGCTTATCACGGGAGCACGACCACGATGCATGAGGTATTGAGAATACCGTTGCATATGCTGCTCGTGCAAACTCGTTAAATTGTGTGTGCATATCGTTGTTCAACATTGTCGAATGAGCACACACAACAGACATAACAGCAATAACCTTTGCAACTCGCACACACAAGGTAACCTCCCGGGAAAATCTAACACACCCACTTGTGTGTGTTAGAACCGCTTTTTTTTTTTTTTTTAATTAGTCGTTTAGATTAGTCGACTAATCGAAAAATTAGTCAAGAGATTAATCGTTAGAAAATTAGTCGTTAGTGGCAGCACTAGTTTACTTCTGTGCAGTATCAACTGTTGCTGTGTACAGTTTCGTATTCTCCTTTTGTACATTTATGGAGGATTGTTGTGTTGGAGCATGGGTGAAGTAGGCTTCTGGGCACAGCCTTGGTTTTACATAGATGAAATGTAAAACCTCTTCAAGCATGTTTTTGATGAGAACATGTAGAAAACTCCAAAAAGTTAATTTTGCCTCTTTTTTAAGTATGTTTATAATGGATTATGCTAAGAGTGTCAGTTAATTTCACCTGATGTGTGGATACATCATGAAATGGAGGTTATTAATAGGAGTGTGAGATTTGTCCAGGTGCAGTGTACTTCCTGCTCTGGTTGTTAAATGATCCAAAGGTACCACCTGTAATTATTCTAACACAATACAATCTGTCATGATCTTAATGAGGCAAGGCAAGTTTATTTCTGTAGAACAATTTGTACAGAAATTATTTCAAAGTACTTTTCTTTTTTGGTCCGTTCAGACCGGAGCGTCAAGTCATCCAGTTTACATGCAAAGTCTATGTGCACGCACGTCTGAGGTGTCCTGCGTTTTTGCAGCACATCTTCAGGCTTCAGCACAGTGCGAATCTGGCGTCAGCATCATAGACCATATAAGAGAAGTGGACTAAGCGAGTATGACCTCAGCCATAGTGTTCAGGGCCGCTCAAGTGAGGCTTGCGATGCTCACGGTTACAGAGGTGAATCTGGAGTCAGGCTCTATGTTATGGGCAAGTTATAGGACAAAATAGCAAAAAAATAAATAAAATCTGGATCATGTAGAGTTAATACAAACATTTTAAGACCAAAATGAAGAGGCCACTGCAGCAGTTACAGAGAGAGGAGCCACAAGATCCTAATGTGTCAGATGGAGCCAGAAGAGCCTCCTGGCGCACTTCCTGTTTTGCACGTGGAGGCTTGTGCGTTAGCTCTGTCCATTTATATATACGGTCTATGGTTGACACAGCAGGTCTTGAGCATTCAGAAGAAGTTGAAAAAGCTGTACTTTTGGTATCAGACACCGCTTCCACCAATCGGGGTCTACTATCCAGTGACATAGTGATGTTATTAGCCGTAAGAAAAAGAAAGACCCGGGACTGGCCGTGTCATTAGTGGAGTATACTGCAACCGCCGAGCCGATCGCCAGAACTACACCAAGACTGAACCAGGACTAAACCAGGACTGAACTAGTATACTAATACACTAAAGTCCGTCTCTCGACCGGGAAAACAAGGCACTCGCCGACCACAACGGACGCCTGGATGTGCATCAAGTATTTCTCTCTCATTGGTCCATGGCTTCTAAGACGTGTGTCGGGGAGTCTGAACTCAAATCCATATATGGCACATTTTACAAACAGAGCAGTTTCCAGAGTGCTGCACAGAGATAAAACGAAAAGAATGGTAAATTTTGTTCATGCCAGTCCTAAAACAATAAAACCAGTGAAATCAAATTAAAGCAACATCATAAAAATCACAAAGTAGAATTAAATAAATAAATAAAATAAATAAAAGACACAGAGGACCACACAAACTCATGTGGTGTTAAAAGCCAGAGACTCTAAACACTCCACTGTGAGGGCTGTTCGGACATTCCACAGTTTAGGGCTGGCTACAGAGAAAGCCCGATCCCGCCTGGTTTTAAGTCTTGACTTTGGCACCAGGAGATGGAGTTGGCCCTTGGACCTCAGCTCGCACCCGAGGGTGTGAGAAGTACTGTGGGGCCAGTCCATTTAAAGCTTTAAAAACAAACAATAAAATCTTAAAATCAACTCAATGAATACGTATCTGCATATTTTTTATCATCTTAAATACGCTCATATCACTGTGTTTGCCATTTGAGTGAGTCGGTACACCCCAATGGAGGTCTATGGAAGGAACTGAAACTCTGAACAACTGAAACAACTGAGAAGTTGACGTCATTATGTTGCTTCTGCCCAATAGTTTACATTGCAACCCCCAAATCCGTCCTGGTGCACAGGGTGGGGGTGAAGTCAAATCAAGTGATTGGTCTTTATAAACATCATCACACTTCTGACCTATGAGGATTCAACTGCTCTCTCCTGCCCATGGATGTATAAGGGACCGCAGCACTCCCTGCTCCTGGAGAAGGTAAGAGGCTTGTTTTGGTTTGTTTGGTGCAAATGTGAGGACGGAGCCTCACAGGTAAACAGTGTTATAGTGTTAATAGTGTGTAACTGAATGAGTGACAGAACCGCTCCGGTGTTCTGCCGTGTGCTGTAGGAGCGGCGCTGATGCCGTGCTATGACCGGAGCCTCATTTTTGCTGCATTTTCATGACGTTTTTGGGGCTGGTTATGAGTGGTGTGTTATGTTCTGTTGTTGGGGTTGGGTTTGAGTGGTGCTTCAGGTTGTGCTGCTGCGTAAACTTTGTGCTTGGCTGTGCATTGTGCTCGAGATAAAGTTCAGCCAATAGTGACTAAAATGACTGTTTCTGGCATTTGTTATAATATTATATAGCCAATACATAATGCATATATTTATAATATGTATTTATAATTTTGGCCTATGCACCCCCCCAAAAAATTATACCACCAGCCGCCACTGGGGCCAACCAATTCTTGACGTCACTAAGACAGTGAAGGAGAGGTGTCAGGGGGGCAGAGGCAAGTTTCTTAAGTGGCAGGTAAATTTGGCAATCATTTGCGTAAAAGTAATATTTAATTCCATGTTTTTAAAGATTTCACTCAGTGGGAGGATGTATAGAGCAAAGAGAATGGGAGCAAGGATTAAACCCACAGTTTAGGGGGACGGCAGATGAAGTGGAGTCCCCCAGTCTGATGGAGCAAGTCCCACTGAGGTAGGACCTGAACCATTTGAGGGCGGTCCCCCTGACACCAACACAGTTTTCCAAATGATTTAAAAGAGTTGCATGGTCCACTGTGTCTAAAGCAGCTGTCAAGACTAAATCACTAAAATGGCAGACACCAGAATCAGTCACTAAAAACAGGTCATTAAAAACCTTTAAAAGTGCAGACTCTGTGTATGTAAAGCCTTATAGCCCGATTGGAAGATGTCAAAAGTGCCATGTGCTTCTAAAATGACTGGAGCTGCAGGAGGACACGTTTCTCCAAGATCTTGGCCATAAAGTGGAGTTTGGATATGGGCCTGTAGTTGAAGGGAAGTGATGTGTCCAGATCAGGTTTTTTCAGCAGGGGTACAATAACAGCTTTTTTACAAAACAAAGGCACAACACCAGAAAGAAGGCTGCTATTAATTACTTTTTGGACACTGGAGCCAACAGTTGGCCACACCTCCTTAAAAAAAATGAGGCGGGACTGGGTCAGTAGGGCAGGATGAAAGTTTAAGCTCACTGACCACGTTTGAGAGACACTCCAGTGACGCTGGCACAAAGTTAAATACATGGGAGCAGGTCAGGTCTAGTAGCAGATGTGACACGGGGGTTACAACATTGGCCCTAATGTTGGCTACTTTTTCATTAAAAAACTCAAGAAAGTTGGTGCAGGCTACTGAAGATACATCGACAACAGTGGACTGGATGGGGTTAAGAACAGCACCTATAGTTTTAAACACAGGGGACTTTTAATATTTCTCGACACCACGTCAGAAAGATATTTTGTTTTTTTCAGTTTTGACAACCATCTGATACGTGTGCCAACTGTCTTTCAGAATTTCATAGGGCACAAGTAATCTGTCCGATTTCCACTTGCACTCTGCCCTTCTGCAGACGCCCCCAGCTTCACACGTAATGTCATTCAGCCACGGCTTCCGTCTGGTTCTGGGGCGCACAGCTTTAAGCAGAGCCACAGAATCCAGAACACTATTACACATGCCCTGGAACTTATTCATTAATTCCTCTGTATCCTGTTCAGCAGCATCAATGTGATCGTTCAAACAGGTAGAGAAGAGTAAAGAATAACGGGCTGCTATGTCAGGCTTAATGGAGCGACACAAGCGCACAGGGGGCGCTGGGTTTACACAGTCATTCAACAAAAAAATCAATTAAAATATGTTAAAATCACCAACAATTAAAATTCTATCATAGTTCATTAACACAGCAGCAATAAAATGAGAGAATTCATCAAGAAAATGTCTGTTATACTTGGGTGGCCGATAGACCACGGCGACAGCACTCGCCTTAGCGTGAAGTAGCTCAGTTTAAATGACGAAAAGCGCATTCCTGTCAACGGCTGAAAGAAAAAACGGTCCTTCAACACTGTTGCAACGCCGCCACCACGACTGGTGGTTCTTGGCGCATTTATAAATGTGCAACAAGAGGGTGAAAGTTCCGAAAAGGCGCTTGACTCACCGGAACTGATCCAGGTTTCTGTGAGGAACAGGAAGTCCAGGTGCTGCGTGGCGAAATAGTCCTGGAGAATAAATGTCTTGTTAGCCACAGATTTGGCGTTTATAAGCCCACATTTTAAAGAAACGTACTCTGACACTGGAGCAGTCCGATTCAGGGGCTTCAGATTATCGAGGTTAGCACTGCCAGAGCCTCAATGACGAAGACGGCGAGGACACACAGCAAAACACTCCACCTGTCCACACAGGGGGACCAGCGACACACCCAGAGGAGCCAGGTTACTCCAAGATGCGCAGCGGAGAAAGCAGGTCCGGAGATCACTGGGAATACTGGATGGAGAGGGGGTTCACCCGCTATTCTGACACACTGCCACTCCGACAGCCTCCCACTCCGACATTCCGTCATTCAGACAACCATCCATTCCGACACCCCCCCAATCCCACACTTTTTGACTCCGCCATTCCCACACCTCTTATGTTGCCATTCTGACACTTTACTCATGAGGAGGCGCGTTGGGTGTGGCCACAGCAGGCGCGTTGAGGGCAGCATGGTTTAGTCCTGGTTAAATCCCTTTTTAGTCCTGATTTAGACCTGGTCTATTCCTGGTTAAGACCTGGTTTAGTTCTGCTTTAGACCTGGTTTTTAGTCCTGCTTTAGACCTGGTTTAGTCCTGGTTAAGACCTGGTTTAGTCCTGATTTAGACCTGGTTTAGTCCTGATTTTGTCCTGTTTAGACCTTGTTTTAGTCCTGATTTAGACCTGGTTTAGTTCTGCTTTAGACCTGGTTTAGACCTGCTTTTAGTCCTGATTTAGACCTGGTTTTAGTCCTTATTTAGACCTGGTTTCAGTCCTGAGTTAGACCTGGTTTTAGTCCTTGTTTAGACTTGGTTTAGACCTGGTTTAGTTCTGCCTTAGACCTAGTTTTAGTCCCAATTTAGTCCTGATTTAAACCTGGTATACCTGGTTTTAGTCCTGATTTAGTCCTGATTTAGACCTGGTTTTAGTCCTTGTTTAGACCTGGTTTAGACCTGGTTTAGTTCTGCCTTAGACCTAGTTTTAGTCCCAATTTAGTCCTGATTTAGACCTGGTATACCTGGTTTTAGTCCTGATTTACTCCTGATTTAGTCCTGATTTAGACCTGGTTTTAGTCCTGCTTTTAGTCCTGATTTAGACCTGGTTTTAGTCCTGGTTTAGTCCTGATTTAGACCTGGTTTTAGTCCTGCTTTTAGTCCTGATTTAGACCTGGTTTTAGTCCTGGTTTAGATCTGGTTTAGACCTGGTTTTAGTCCTGTTATAAATCTGGTTTAGTCCTGGTTTAGACCTAGTTTAGTCCTGGTTAAGACCTGGTTTAGACCTGGTATAGACCTGGTTTTCGACTAAGGGTCTATACCAGGACTAAAACCACTTCTAAATCAGGACTAAAAGCAGGTCTAAAACAGGACTACAGCAGGATTTAAGCAGGATTAAACCATGCCGTGCCTCCTCCCGCCGGTACAGATGGAGAGCAGGGTTCACTGTGGGAAGAAATCTCCAAACGTCTGATGCATAAATGTTGAAGCTTTTGCATTCATTCAAAGGTGTTCTGTTGCTTTCTAATCCCTTGAGAAACATGTATTCTGACTGTGAATGGGCTCACCTCTCCACAGATCTGACCTGTGATCTCCATGAAGATATATAGGTCTAATGCCGCAGTGAGTAGCATTCCAATAACATCACCATGGAGACAAGCATGTGGTAGAACCTATTCCAGAATAGTTATAGTGCTCCTTTAACATTGGGAACAGTGATTTCTTTAGTTTAATCGTGTCCAAGGTCCTTCATGAGTCGTGAGTTTGTGTAACTGAGGAAACAAGGCCGAGAGAACAGAAATGGTTTTCTCTCTCACAGGTTTGTGTCTAAATGAATGAAAGTGGTTGCCTGGGCTGCAGAACGCACATTCGTTCAGTGCTTTGTGAAAATGTGAGTTTGGTCCCAGGTGAACATCCTCACGTTCAGATGTGTGTGATTGACAGATGGATTAGCCAACCAGGGACAGCCAAACAGAGATGGTAAACAGTGGGGAGGCCATGATCATGTTTTTTTAGCCCTGAATGCGAGTCCTTTGATTTTGAGTGTCCTATACCGCGTCCCCATCTGATCCTTCTATAAAACATTATGAAATTAACTAAGAGCAAAGAATAAGATCACCGGGATGTCCCGTAGTTTTATTTTTTTCACCAATGGCTCTGATATTATTAACATGTAACACTGCATACGGACTGAACCAGGACTTTCCCAGGACTAAACCAGAACAGAACTAGGACTAAAACAGGACAGAACTAGGACTAAAACAGGACAGAACCAGAACGGAACCAGGACTAAACCAGAACAGAACTAGGACTAAACCAGAACAGAACTAGGACTAAACCAGAACAGAACTAGGACTAAAACAGAACAGAACCAGAACGGAACCAGGACTAAACCAGAACAGAACTAGGACTAAAACAGAACAGAACCAGAACGGAACCAGGACTAAACCAGAACAGAACTAGGACTAAAACAGAACAGAACCAGAACGGAACCAGGACTAAAACAGGACAGAACCAGAACGGAACCAGGACTAAACCAGGACAGAACCAGAACGGAACCAGGACTAAACTAGAACGGAACCAGGACTATACTAGAATTGAACCAGGACTAAACCAGGACTAATCCTGGACTTAAGCATGAGAGAGAGATAACCCGAGTCCAGGAGCAGGGTGTTCACAAAATGCTATAGGCCGTACTCAGCCCTGTGGTGCACGGAGCTCTGCGCCGGTGCTTTCTGCGGTCACAGCTCACACATCTGCGTAGACTGCAGGTCGGGTGACAGGGTTAGTCCTGTTAGACCTGGTTTATAGACCTGGTTTAGTTCTGACCAAACTGACTGCTTAACCAAAGATGTCGAGAGCAGGATTCGAACCGCCCAACTTTTGATCTTGGACTAACACTGTACCAACTGAACTACTGCCGCCCATTATGGCTGCTTACAAGGAGAAAAGAAGACACAAAGGCATGATGGGTCCAGTGAGCTTCTTGTGTTTGTTTTTGGCACGAGATGTGACGGGGAGTAGAGACCAGACTGATCTCCTGATAAAACCTACAGACACAGTCTGGACCAGGCTTTAACAGAGGGGCACTATGGGCTCTTGCTATAATGTGATTTTTTTCATTCAACAGATTACTCTATGTCACATTTTGGCTGTGCGTCCATCACCTCATGGACAGAAGCAGAAACGTTACACGATGCACCTTTAGTAAAGAAATATTGCATCTTTATTAGTGCTGTCAAAAATATCACGCTGTTAATGCGTTAACTCAAAACCATTTTTAAAATGTTCATTTTAGTTTTTTAACGCTCTTTGTGAAATATTTTAATCGATTGACAGCATTAACCTTTATGTGTACTCTTAATCTGTATGTGTACTCTTAATCTTTATGTGTACTCTTAATCTTTATGTGTACTCTTAATCTTTATGTGTACTCTTAATCTGTATGTGTACTCTTAATCTGTATGTGTACTCTTAATCTGTATGTGTACTCTTAATCTGTATGTGTACTCTTAATCTTTATGTGTACTCTTAATCTGTATGTGTACTCTTAATCTGTATGTGTACTCTTAATCTTTATGTGTACTCTTAATCTGTATGTGTACTCTTAATCTTTATGTGTACTCTTAATCTGTATGTGTACTCTTAATCTTTATGTGTACTCTTAATCTGTATGTGTACTCTTAATCTGTATGTGTACTCTTAATCTTTATGTGCACTCTTAATCTGTATGTGTACTCTTAATCTTTATGTGTACTCTTAATCTGTATGTGTACTCTTAATCTTTATGTGTACTCTTAATCTGTATGTGTACTCTTAATCTGTATGTGTACTCTTAATCTTTATGTGTACTCTTAATCTTTATGTGTACTCTTAATCTGTATGTGTACTCTTAATCTTTATGTGTACTCTTAATCTGTATGTGTACTCTTAATCTTTATGTGCACTCTTAATCTGTATGTGTACTCTTAATCTTTATGTGTACTCTTAATCTTTATGTGTACTCTTAATCTTTATGTGTACTCTTAATCTGTATGTGTACTCTTAATCTTTATGTGCACTCTTAATCTGTATGTGTACTCTTAATCTTTATGTGTACTCTTAATCTTTATGTGTACTCTTAATCTTTATGTGTACTCTTAATCTGTATGTGTACTCTTAATCTTTATGTGCACTCTTAATCTTTATGTGTACTCTTAACCTTTATGTGTACTCTTAACCTTTATGTGTACTCTTAACCTTTATGTGTACTCTTAACCTTTATGTGTACTCTTAATCTTTATGTGTACTCTTAACCTTTATGTGTACTCTTAATCTTTATGTGTACTCTTAACCTTTATGTGTACTCTTAATCTGTATGTGTACTCTTAATCTTTATGTGTACTCTTAATCTGTATGTGTACTCTTAATCTTTATGTGTACTCTTAATCTGTATGTGTACTCTTTATCTGTATGTGTACTCTTAATCTGTATGTGTACTCTTAATCTTTATGTGTACTCTTAATCTGTATGTGTACTCTTAATCTGTATGTGTACTCTTAATCTTTATGTGTACTCTTAACCTTTATGTGTACTCTTAATCTGTATGTGTACTCTTAACCTTTATGTGTACTCTTAATCTTTATGTGTACTCTTAATCTTTATGTGCACTCTTAATCTTTATGTGTACTCTTAATCTGTATGTGTACTCTTAATCTTTATGTGTACTCTTAATCTGTATGTGTACTCTTAATCTTTATGTGTACTCTTAATCTGTATGTGTACTCTTAATCTTTATGTGTACTCTTAATCTTTATGTGTACTCTTAATCTGTATGTGTACTCTTAATCTTTATGTGTACTCTTAATCTTTATGTGTACTCTTAATCTGTATGTGTACTCTTAATCTTTATGTGTACTCTTAATCTTTATGTGTACTCTTAATCTGTATGTGTACTCTTAATCTTTATGTGTACTCTTAATCTGTATGTGCACTCTTAATCTGTATGTGTACTCTTAATCTTTATGTGTACTCTTAATCTTTATGTGTACTCTTAATCTTTATGTGTACTCTTAACCTTTATGTGTACTCTTAACCTTTATGTGTACTCTTAATCTTTATGTGTACTCTTAACCTTTATGTGTACTCTTAATCTTTATGTGTACTCTTAATCTTTATGTGTACTCTTAACCTTTATGTGTACTCTTAATCTGTATGTGTACTCTTAATCTTTATGTGTACTCTTAATCATTATGTGTACTCTTAATCTTTATGTGTACTCTTAATCTTTATGTGTACTCTTAATCTTTATGTGTACTCTTAACCTTTATGTGTACTCTTAATCTGTATGTGTACTCTTAATCTTTATGTGCACTCTTAATCTTTATGTGTACTCTTAATCTGTATGTGTACTCTTAATCTTTATGTGTACTCTTAATCTGTATGTGTACTCTTAATCTTTATGTGTACTCTTAATCTGTATGTGTACTCTTAATCTTTATGTGCACTCTTAATCTGTATGTGTACTCTTAATCTTTATGTGTACTCTTAATCTGTATGTGTACTCTTAATCTTTATATGTACTCTTAATCTTTATGTGTATTCTTAATCTGTATGTGTACTCTTAATCTTTATGTGTACTCTTAACCTTTATGTGTACTCTTAATCTGTATGTGTACTCTTAATCTTTATGTGTACTCTTAATCTGTATGTGTACTCTTAATCTTTATGTGTACTCTTAATCTTTATGTGTACTCTTAATCTGTATGTGTACTCTTAATCTTTATGTGTACTCTTAATCTTTATGTGTACTCTTAATCTGTATGTGTACTCTTAATCTTTATGTGTACTCTTAATCTTTATGTGTACTCTTAATCTTTATGTGTACTCTTAACCTTTATGTGTACTCTTAATCTGTATGTGTACTCTTAATCTGTATGTGTACTCTTAATCTTTATGTGTACTCTTAATCTTTATGTGTACTCTTAATCTTTATGTGTACTCTTAACCTTTATGTGTACTCTTAATCTGTATGTGTACTCTTAATCTTTATGTGTACTCTTAATCTTTATGTGTACTCTTAATCTGTATGTGTACTCTTAATCTTTATGTGTACTCTTAATCTGTATGTGTACTCTTAATCTTTATGTGTACTCTTAATCTGTATGTGTACTCTTAATCTTTATGTGCACTCTTAATCTGTATGTGTACTCTTAATCTTTATGTGTACTCTTAATCTGTATGTGTACTCTTAATCTGTATGTGTACTCTTAATCTTTATGTGTACTCTTAATCTTTATGTGTACTCTTAACCTTTATGTGTACTCTTAACCTTTATGTGTACTCTTAATCTGTATGTGTACTCTTAATCTTTATGTGTACTCTTAATCTTTATGTGTATTCTTAATCTGTATGTGTACTCTTAATCTTTATGTGTACTCTTAACCTTTATGTGTACTCTTAATCTGTATGTGTACTCTTAATCTTTATGTGTACTCTTAATCTGTATGTGTACTCTTAATCTTTATGTGTACTCTTAATCTTTATGTGTACTCTTAATCTGTATGTGTACTCTTAATCTGTATGTGTACTCTTAATCTTTATGTGTACTCTTAATCTTTATGTGTACTCTTAACCTTTATGTGTACTCTTAACCTTTATGTGTACTCTTAACCTTTATGTGTACTCTTAACCTTTATGTGTACTCTTAACCTTTATGTGTACTCTTAACCTTTATGTGTACTCTTAATCTGTATGTGTACTCTTAATCTTTATGTGTACTCTTAACCTTTATGTGTACTCTTAACCTTTATGTGTACTCTTAACCTTTATGTGTACTCTTAATCTGTATGTGTACTCTTAATCTTTATGTGTACTCTTAACCTTTATGTGTACTCTTAACCTTTATGTGTACTCTTAACCTTTATGTGTACTCTTAATCTTTATGTGTACTCTTAACCTTTATGTGTACTCTTAACCTTTATGTGTACTCTTAACCTTTATGTGTACTCTTAATCTGTATGTGTACTCTTAACCTTTATGTGTACTCTTAATCTGTATGTGTACTCTTAACCTTTATGTGTACTCTTAACCTTTATGTGTACTCTTAATCTGTATGTGTACTCTTAGTCTTTATGTGTACTCTTAATCTTTATGTGTACTCTTAACCTTTATGTGTACTCTTAATCTTTATGTGTACTCTTAATCTTTATGTGTACTCTTAATCTGTATGTGTACTCTTAATCTGTATGTGTACTCTTAATCTTTATGTGTACTCTTAATCTTTATGTGTACTCTTAATCTGTATGTGTACTCTTAATCTGTATGTGTACTCTTAATCTTTATGTGTACTCTTAATCTTTATGTGTACTGTTAATCTTTATGTGTACTCTTAATCTGTATGTGTACTCTTAATCTTTATGTGTACTCTTAATCTTTATGTGTACTCTTAATCTGTATGTGTACTCTTAATCTTTATGTGTACTCTTAATCTTTATGTGTACTCTTAATCTTTATGTGTACTCTTAATCTGTATGTGTACTCTTAATCTGTATGTGTACTCTTAATCTTTATGTGTACTCTTAATCTTTATGTGTACTCTTAATCTGTATGTGTACTCTTAATCTGTATGTGTACTCTTAATCTTTATGTGTACTCTTAATCTTTATGTGTACTCTTAACCTTTATGTGTACTCTTAACCTTTATGTGTACTCTTAACCTTTATGTGTACTCTTAATCTTTATGTGTACTCTTAATCTTTATGTGTACTCTTAATCTGTATGTGTACTCTTAATCTGTATGTGTACTCTTAATCTTTATGTGTACTCTTAATCTGTATGTGTACTCTTAATCTTTATGTGTACTCTTAATCTTTATGTGTACTCTTAATCTTTATGTGTACTCTTAATCTTTATGTGTACTCTTAATCTGTATGTGTACTCTTAATCTTTATGTGTACTCTTAATCTGTATGTGTACTCTTAATCTTTATGTGTACTCTTAATCTTTATGTGTACTCTTAATCTGTATGTGTACTCTTAACCTTTATGTGTACTCTTAATCTTTATGTGCACTCTTAATCTTTATGTGTACTCTTAATCTGTATGTGTACTCTTAATCTTTATGTGTACTCTTAATCTGTATGTGTACTCTTAATCTTTATGTGTACTCTTAACCTTTATGTGTACTCTTAATCTTTATGTGTACTCTTAATCTTTATGTGTACTCTTAATCTTTATGTGTACTCTTAATCTGTATGTGTACTCTTAACCTTTATGTGTACTCTTAATCTTTATGTGTACTCTTAATCTTTATGTGTACTCTTAATCTGTATGTGTACTCTTAATCTGTATGTGTACTCTTAATCTTTATGTGTACTCTTAATCTTTATGTGTACTGTTAATCTTTATGTGTACTCTTAATCTTTATGTGTACTCTTAATCTTTATGTGTACTCTTAATCTTTATGTGTACTCTTAATCTGTATGTGTACTCTTAATCTTTATGTGTACTCTTAATCTGTATGTGTACTCTTAATCTGTATGTGTACTCTTAATCTTTATGTGTACTCTTAATCTGTATGTGTACTCTTAATCTTTATGTGTACTCTTAATCTGTATGTGTACTCTTAATCTGTATGTGTACTCTTAATCTTTATGTGTACTCTTAATCTTTATGTGTACTCTTAATCTGTATGTGTACTCTTAATCTTTATGTGTACTCTTAACCTTTATGTGTACTCTTAATCTTTATGTGTACTCTTAACCTTTATGTGTACTCTTAACCTTTATGTGTACTCTTAACCTTTATGTGTATTCTTAATCTTTATGTGTACTCTTAATCTTTATGTGTACTCTTAACCTTTATGTGTACTCTTAACCTTTATGTGTACTCTTAATCTGTATGTGTACTCTTAATCTTTATGTGTACTCTTAATCTTTATGTGTACTCTTAATCTGTATGTGTACTCTTAATCTGTATGTGTACTCTTAATCTTTATGTGTACTCTTAATCTTTATGTGTACTCTTAACCTTTATGTGTACTCTTAATCTGTATGTGTACTCTTAATCTGTATGTGTACTCTTAATCTGTATGTGTACTCTTAATCTGTATGTGTACTCTTAATCTTTATGTGTACTCTTAACCTTTATGTGTACTCTTAACCTTTATGTGTACTCTTAATCTGTATGTGTACTCTTAATCTGTATGTGTACTCTTAATCTGTATGTGTACTCTTAATCTGTATGTGTACTCTTAATCTTTATGTGTACTCTTAACCTTTATGTGTACTCTTAACCTTTATGTGTACTCTTAATCTGTATGTGTACTCTTAATCTGTATGTGTACTCTTAATCTGTATGTGTACTCTTAATCTGTATGTGTACTCTTAACCTTTATGTGTACTCTTAATCTTTATGTGTACTCTTAATCTGTATGTGTACTCTTAATCTGTATGTGTACTCTTAATCTGTATGTGTACTCTTAACCTTTATGTGTACTCTTAATCTTTATGTGCACTCTTAATCTTTATGTGTACTCTTAATCTGTATGTGTACTCTTAATCTTTATGTGTACTCTTAATCTGTATGTGTACTCTTAATCTTTATGTGTACTCTTAACCTTTATGTGTACTCTTAATCTTTATGTGTACTCTTAATCTTTATGTGTACTCTTAATCTTTATGTGTACTCTTAATCTGTATGTGTACTCTTAACCTTTATGTGTACTCTTAATCTTTATGTGTACTCTTAATCTTTATGTGTACTCTTAATCTGTATGTGTACTCTTAATCTGTATGTGTACTCTTAATCTTTATGTGTACTCTTAATCTTTATGTGTACTGTTAATCTTTATGTGTACTCTTAATCTTTATGTGTACTCTTAATCTTTATGTGTACTCTTAATCTTTATGTGTACTCTTAATCTGTATGTGTACTCTTAATCTTTATGTGTACTCTTAATCTGTATGTGTACTCTTAATCTGTATGTGTACTCTTAATCTTTATGTGTACTCTTAATCTGTATGTGTACTCTTAATCTTTATGTGTACTCTTAATCTGTATGTGTACTCTTAATCTGTATGTGTACTCTTAATCTTTATGTGTACTCTTAATCTTTATGTGTACTCTTAATCTGTATGTGTACTCTTAATCTTTATGTGTACTCTTAACCTTTATGTGTACTCTTAATCTTTATGTGTACTCTTAACCTTTATGTGTACTCTTAACCTTTATGTGTACTCTTAACCTTTATGTGTATTCTTAATCTTTATGTGTACTCTTAATCTTTATGTGTACTCTTAACCTTTATGTGTACTCTTAACCTTTATGTGTACTCTTAATCTGTATGTGTACTCTTAATCTTTATGTGTACTCTTAATCTTTATGTGTACTCTTAATCTGTATGTGTACTCTTAATCTGTATGTGTACTCTTAACCTTTATGTGTACTCTTAATCTTTATGTGTACTTAACCTTTATGTGCACTCTTAATCTGTATGTGCACTCTTAATCTGTATGTGTACTCTTAATCTGTATGTGTACTCTTAATCTGTATGTGTACTCTTAATCTTTATGTGTACTTAACCTTTATGTGTACTCTTAACCTTTATGTGTACTCTTAATCTGTATGTGTACTCTTAATCTGTATGTGTACTCTTAATCTGTATGTGTACTCTTAATCTGTATGTGTACTCTTAATCTTTATGTGTACTCTTAACCTTTATGTGTACTCTTAACCTTTATGTGTACTCTTAATCTGTATGTGTACTCTTAATCTGTATGTGTACTCTTAATCTGTATGTGTACTCTTAATCTGTATGTGTACTCTTAACCTTTATGTGTACTCTTAATCTTTATGTGTACTCTTAATCTGTATGTGTACTCTTAATCTGTATGTGTACTCTTAATCTGTATGTGTACTCTTAATCTGTATGTGTACTCTTAATCTTTATGTGTACTCTTAATCTGTATGTGTACTCTTAATCTTTATGTGTACTCTTAATCTGTATGTGTACTCTTAACCTTTATGTGTACTCTTAACCTTTATGTGTACTCTTAATCTGTATGTGTACTCTTAACCTTTATGTGTACTCTTAACCTTTATGTGTACTCTTAACCTTTATGTGTACTCTTAACCTTTATGTGTACTCTTAATCTGTACGTGTACTCTTAACCTTTATGTGTACTCTTAACCTTTATGTGTACTCTTAACCTTTATGTGTACTCTTAATCTGTATGTGTACTCTTAACCTTTATGTGTACTCTTAACCTTTATGTGTTCTCTTAACCTTTATGTGTACTCTTAATCTTTATGTGTACTCTTAATCTTTATGTGTACTCTTAACCTTTATGTGTACTCTTAACCTTTATGTGTACTCTTAATCTGTATGTGTACTCTTAACCTTTATGTGTACTCTTAACCTTTATGTGTACTCTTAACCTTTATGTGTACTCTTAATCTGTATGTGTTCTCTTAATCTTTATGTGTTCTCTTAACCTTTATGTGTACTCTTAACCTTTATGTGTACTCTTAATCTTTGTGTGTACGCTTAACCTTTATGTGTACTCTTAATCTTTATGTGTACTCTTAACCTTTATGTGTACTCTTAATCTGTATGTGTACTCTTAACCTTTATGTGTACTCTTAACCTTTATGTGTACTCTTAATCTTTATGTGTACTCTTAATCTTTATGTGTACTCTTAATCTGTATGTGTACTCTTAATCTTTATGTGTACTCTTAACCTTTATGTGTACTCTTAACCTTTATGTGTACTCTTAACCTTTATGTGTACTCTTAATCTGTATGTGTACTCTTAACCTTTATGTGTACTCTTAACCTTTATGTGTACTCTTAACCTTTATGTGTACTCTTAATCTGTATGTGTTCTCTTAATCTTTATGTGTTCTCTTAACCTTTATGTGTACTCTTAACCTTTATGTGTACTCTTAATCTTTGTGTGTACGCTTAACCTTTATGTGTACTCTTAATCTTTATGTGTACTCTTAACCTTTATGTGTACTCTTAATCTGTATGTGTACTCTTAACCTTTATGTGTACTCTTAACCTTTATGTGTACTCTTAATCTTTATGTGTACTCTTAATCTTTATGTGTACTCTTAATCTTTGTGTGTACGCTTAACCTTTATGTGTACTCTTAATCTTTATGTGTACTCTTAACCTTTATGTGTACTCTTAATCTTTATGTGTTCTCTTAACCTTTATGTGTACTCTTAATCTTTATGTGTACTCTTAACCTTTATGTGTACTCTTAACCTTTATGTGTACTCTTAACCTTTATGTGTTCTCTTAACCTTTATGTGTACTCTTAACCTTTATGTGTACTCTTAATCTTTATGTGTACTCTTAATCTGTATGTGTACTCTTAATCTTTATGTGTACTCTTAATCTTTATGTGTACTCTTAATCTGTATGTGTACTCTTAATCTGTATGTGTACTCTTAATCTGTATGTGTACTCTTAATCTGTATGTGTACTCTTAATCTGTATGTGTACTCTTAATCTTTATGTGTACTCTTAATCTGTATGTGTACTCTTAATATTTATGTGTACTCTTAATCTGTATGTGTACTCTTAACCTTTATGTGTACTCTTAATCTGTATGTGTACTCTTAATCTGTATGTGTACTCTTAATCTGTATGTGTACTCTTAATCTGTATGTGTACTCTTAACCTTTATGTGTACTCTTAACCTTTATGTGTACTCTTAATCTGTATGTGTACTCTTAATCTGTATGTGTACTCTTAATCTGTATGTGTACTCTTAACCTTTATGTGTACTCTTAATCTGTATGTGTACTCTTAATCTTTATGTGTACTCTTAATCTGTATGTGTACTCTTAATCTGTATGTGTACTCTTAATCTGTATGTGTACTCTTAATCTGTATGTGTACTCTTAATCTGTATGTGTACTCTTAATCTGTATGTGTACTCTTAACCTTTATGTGTACTCTTAATCTGTATGTGTACTCTTAATCTGTATGTGTACTCTTAATCTGTATGTGTACTCTTAACCTTTATGTGTACTCTTAATCTGTATGTGTACTCTTAATCTGTATGTGTACTCTTAATCTGTATGTGTACTCTTAACCTTTATGTGTACTCTTAATCTTTATGTGTACTCTTAATCTTTATGTGTACTCTTAATCTTTATGTGTACTCTTAACCTTTATGTGTACTCTTAACCTTTATGTGTACTCTTAACCTTTATGTGTACTCTTAATCTTTATGTGTACTCTTAATCTTTATGTGTACTCTTAATCTGTATGTGTACTCTTAATCTGTATGTGTACTCTTAATCTGTATGTGTACTCTTAACCTTTATGTGTACTCTTAATCTTTATGTGTACTCTTAATCTTTATGTGTACTCTTAATCTTTATGTGTACTCTTAATCTTTATGTGTACTCTTAATCTTTATGTGTACTCTTAATCTTTATGTGTACTCTTAACCTTTATGTGTACTCTTAATCTTTATGTGTACTCTTAATCTTTATGTGTACTCTTAATCTTTATGTGTACTCTTAATCTTTATGTGTACTCTTAATCTTTATGTGTACTCTTAATCTTTATGTGTACTCTTAACCTTTATGTGTACTCTTAATCTGTATGTGTACTCTTAATCTGTATGTGTACTCTTAATCTGTATGTGTACTCTTAATCTTTATGTGTACTCTTAATCTTTATGTGTACTCTTAATCTTTATGTGTACTCTTAACCTTTATGTGTTCTCTTAATCTTTATGTGTACTCTTAATCTGTATGTGTACTCTTAATCTTTATGTGTACTCTTAATCTTTATGTGTACTCTTAATCTGTATGTGTACTCTTAATCTGTATGTGTACTCTTAATCTGTATGTGTACTCTTAATCTGTATGTGTACTCTTAATCTTTATGTGTACTCTTAATCTGTATGTGTACTCTTAATCTGTATGTGTACTCTTAATCTTTATGTGTACTCTTAATCTGTATGTGTACTCTTAATCTTTATGTGTACTCTTAATCTTTATGTGTACTCTTAATCTGTATGTGTACTCTTAACCTTTATGTGTACTCTTAATCTGTATGTGTACTCTTAATCTGTATGTGTACTCTTAATCTGTATGTGTACTCTTAATCTGTATGTGTACTCTTAATCTGTATGTGTACTCTTAATCTTTATGTGTACTCTTAATCTTTATGTGTACTCTTAATCTTTATGTGCACTCTTAACCTTTATGTGCACTCTTAATCTGTATGTGCACTCTTAATCTGTATGTGTACTCTTAATCTGTATGTGTACTCTTAATCTGTATGTGTACTCTTAATCTTTATGTGTACTCTTAATCTGTATGTGTACTCTTAATCTGTATGTGTACTCTTAATCTGTATGTGTACTCTTAATCTGTATGTGTACTCTTAATCTTTATGTGTACTCTTAATCTTTATGTGTACTCTTAATCTTTATGTGTACTCTTAATCTGTATGTGTACTCTTAATCTGTATGTGTACTCTTAATCTGTATGTGTACTCTTAATCTGTATGTGTACTCTTAATCTGTATGTGTACTCTTAATCTTTATGTGTACTCTTAATCTTTATGTGTACTCTTAACCTTTATGTGTACTCTTAATCTGTATGTGTACTTAACCTTTATGTGTACTTTAACCTTATGTGTACTCTTAATCTTTATGTGTACTCTTAATCTGTATGTGTACTCTTAATCTGTATGTGTACTCTTAATCTGTATGTGTACTCTTAATCTGTATGTGTACTCTTAATCTGTATGTGTACTCTTAATCTTTATGTGTACTCTTAATCTGTATGTGTACTCTTAATCTGTATGTGTACTCTTAATCTTTATGTGTACTCTTAATCTGTATGTGTACTCTTAATCTTTATGTGTACTCTTAATCTTTATGTGTACTCTTAATCTTTATGTGTACTCTTAATCTGTATGTGTACTCTTAATCTTTATGTGTACTCTTAATCTTTATGTGTACTCTTAATCTTTATGTGTACTCTTAATCTGTATGTGTACTCTTAATCTGTATGTGTACTCTTAATCTGTATGTGTACTCTTAACTTGCTTAGTTTAATATTACACAATATATTAGGAAAGTCTGATCTTGAAGCCAATGGGGAAATGAATGGTTTTGCAGACAAGGGCAGGAGGTCTGTACCTGATTTCTCCTGTTCTCAACTCAAAATTCAAATAAGGTGAGAAACAACTTAAAACGTATTTTATTTAACAAAAGAAGAATTATAGCTCAATGATTATTTAAGGAAACTTTAAAGATTCCATAAACATGACCCATGTGTGTCCCCAGATGCAACATGTCCAATCAAATACTGACTTTGACGGATAACAATCGTAATGTGAAGGACAAAAACACTGGACAAGACGTCACATTTATTAATGTAATAATTTGATGTTTTGTTTCAAGACGATTATCCAATCAGAACGCTGAACGAGCTTCATACGAGTTGCTTGTTTGGGCCATTTACGATGTTGAAATCCAGTTGGTTTAAACCAAACCTGACCTCTGAAGTACTGCGTGAGGAAGAGTGAGTGAGAGATACTTTTGATCCTGAGGGAGATTCAGGTTTTTACACTGCTCTTCTCAGTGGCCTTTGTGTCTCAGTCAAAGGTCAACAGGTTAACAGGAGGACTGGTCAGGGAGGGTCAGCAGACACTGTGGAAGAGCCAAAAAGAACACATCAGGAAAGGCCTCGCTCTTACTCCTCTCTGGGATTTCAGTTGGAGATGAAATAGTTCATTCCACAACATATTTCCTTTGGATGGTCTTTGAGTATTTCTTCTTCAAGGTTCTTCTGCCACATCTGATATAAAAAGCCTGTAGCATCTCAAATGCTAGCTCCTTAGCTAGCCTCTTACACAGTCTCCATGGATACAGGAAAAACAAACTCAAGCTCATTTCACGCAGTCCATCAGTCCCTCACCTGTGTCCTTTGAACTGCACATGCTGCACTTCTGAACTGATTCAAATCCACTGATATGACGTGATACGCTGAGCTCAAAAATACACTAATTTCCCAAGAAACACATTTTTTCTGACAGTTGAAACATGATTCCAACAAAATGCAGTTGTGTCATTTCATAATATCTGTGACATTAGAGGAGTTTTGGCTCAGTGTACTATATCGTTGCTGGTTAACAGTGACAGAGTTCCCAGTGTTTTGCAACCAAGTAAAATTTTAAATATTAATGTTTTTACATATAAGGATCTGAAGTGTGTTTAGTAAAATAAATAACCCAACCCATCATAGGCGCTTTAACTAAAATGCTCTGAATGATATTAGATTGAGAGCCATTTTGGAGCGATTTAAGAGCCAGAAGAGCTCTTCACTGGGAGCCGATGGAAAAGAACCGATGCTTTGATTACACTTATTCTATGGGCAGATGCTTTTCTAATTTGAACCTTTATTTTTCTCCGTTGAAAATGCACCAAACAGTTCAATAAAAGTCATCTATATTTAAGCAGCTATTGCGTTATTGCAGTGCCACGGTGGTCAGAGAGGACAAGGGTCAGGAGACAGGGTCTGGCGGTCAGGGGAAAGAGGGGCTGTAGGTCTCCACTGTAGGTCAAACAGTCTAAGCTAATTCCACACAGTGTATTCTGAAAACACATGGGGCAAAAGGACAAATGAACGAAATTCTGTATCACTGACCTCACATCACCAGAACACAGAGCTCACTCTGAAGTTTACACACCTTTACCTATACCTAATACCCCCTCTTTAAGGAAGAATGAATACATATTGGAATGTTTAATGAAGTGTTTAGTTTCCATTTTTAGAGAACGTTGCTGTCAGATGCATATGTCCTCTGCCCTCATAATCTTATGTATAAAAAGTGCAGCTGTCTCTTCCTAAATGTCATTTTCAATATAAAAGGCACTTCACTGTTTAAAGCTGGTTAAGGAAACTGCACTGTGATTCTGAGTGGACTATTGGTCTGATTATGGAAATCGTAAAGAGGAAAAGTTTGCTGCTTTGCACTAAGGAAGAAACATAATAGTCCAGACAGACTGATGCAATTACCATCTCCACAAGTGCATTGAATATAGGAAAGGCACATTTATTTGCATAGCAAAGTTGGCACACAAAGTACTTCAAAGTGCTTTATAGAATAAGAAATACATTAAAATCACAATACAAACGAATCAAAACATAAATAATCATCATAAAATTAAAAAGAGAGAGATGTTATGTTGTTGAGAGAGAAGAGTGCAGAATGAGAAATGAAAACCTCATTCGCAGCTGAACAGAACTGTTTTGAGCCGAGTCAGAGTAGAGTCTGTGTCACATGTTCAGACTGTTCCAGGTTTTAGCTGCATGAGTCTGAAACTCTGACTCCCTGAGTTTAGTCCTGACTCTGGGACCAGCAGGAGTTCGGTCCCTGAGCTCCTCAGATGCAGATGGTTCATGAGGCACTAACATGTCACAGATGGACTTTGGTGCTTGGCCATGGAGAGACTTGTGCAGGAGCAGAGGTGCTTTAAAGTCTTTGAGCCACAGGGGGCAGTGCAGAGACCTGAGCACAGGGGGCAGTGCAGAGACCTGACCACAGGGGGCAGTGCAGAGACCTGACCACAGGGGGCAGTGCAGAGACCTGAGCACAGGGGGCAGTGCAGAGACCTGAGCACAAGACACATACTCATACTTCCTGTTGGAGGCAGAACCTGAGCTGCTGTGTTCTGGATGTTCTCACAGCTTGTTTGGAGAGGTCAATGAGAGGCCGTTACAGGATCTAACTTACTGGAGACAAACGTATGGATAAGTCTCTCCAGACAGTAGACAGAATACCTGTGATTTTTAGTACTTTTCCTCGGCTAAGCCATTGCATCTCTGTGTGATATAGAACGTCTCTGTATTCTGAACCTAACTCTTCCAGCAAAGACTTGAACTGGTGGTGATTCAAATCTTTTGCTCTTGTGAAGTTAAGTCCTGGTGGATTATGCAGTGGTAAACTGTAAACTCACCTGGATGGTTCTCCCGCATCTCCCCCCAAATCCTGCCCACCAATCCACTCTTTTTTACCACACGGCACATCGTGAGCGCACCATCTGCTGTCAGTCCCACAAGTTTATCCCAAGACAGCCTCATTTCACTGAGACATTTGCACACCTCCTCAGAGATTTCTTTTCCTGTGGTTGTACCATGCATGGATTTTAATCCTAAAAATTCCTCTGTAATGGAAAGTTTCGAGTTCGCTTCACGGATGAAGAGTGATAACTGGGCAGTCTCTCTCGTCTACAGCGAGTGAGTATGCCATTCAATCTTTCCCCTTCTCCTTCAGCTTTTGTTGTAGATTGGTGGCAAGCTCACAAGAACTCTCAGCCATGGTGTTTCTGCTCAGGTTCACATTTAAAAACACTTGCTTTTTATCTGGGTAAACAACATCGCAAACTTTGACCATCTCTCCCTGATTAAAGGGCCGGGCTGATTTGGCGATCTCTGCTGCCACAGTAAAACTAGCTTTTGCTGCAGCCTCACTTTGGGCTATTGCTTTGGTGAACATAGTTTGCCATGAAACCAAACTTCTTTTCATCTCGTCCACCTTCTGGAGCTTTTGCTTCTCATTCTGATCCTGATACTTGTCGTGGTGTTTCATTTCATCGTATGTTATATCTCTGTCTTTTACAATGATGATGAACTATGAGGAACATATAGTCTTCCTTCCTCCTTCCTTGAAAGCTCCTGTTTTCTCTCTTTCGTCTGGCCATTTTTCAGAAGGGGGGGATTAAATTAGAGTGAGGTGACAGGTTGCAGATGCTAATGAGTGTCAACAGGAGTGGTGGGGGCTATTAGCTAACTGACACATTTGCAAAGCATTTGGGGATTTGTAGTATTAGTGGTGCATACGCCAGCCCGTGCGGCAGCTGGCAGGTCAGCTCTAATACATATTTGGTATGATCTCACAGGTCAAATATTATATCAAGGGCCAAATTTGTGTCTGAACATGTCATTTGGTTTAATTTTCATCTATTTTGACTCGTTCACATTTTAGTTCTGAAAAGAGTTGTGCCTCCCAGGATACACTGATCACTGTAGTACCGCTCGATATCCTGTGTGATTTTCCTAAATATATCATTGACATTGATGTAGCATCATTTAGTTTTATTTAGGCTCTTCACTAATGGCCTGATGACTAAATTTAATATGAAGGGGGAAAAGGACGAGAGGCCTTTAGAGAAGACTCTTGTTTACAAAGCAGTACAAGGTAAGTCCATGTTGAAAAAGGAAAGAAACAGTGGTCATGGAATAAGTGTGGATTGAACTGTTTCATTTGTAAAAAGTGCATAACTGGAGTTCAGAAGTCCATTTGCATTTGCATTAAATTGCATAATACATTATTTGTATAATTTTGATTAACATTATCAGTCCAAATCCCACTGGATTGTTTAGGCTTGATTTCTTGAAATATGGTTCCCTGGTCATGGAATCTGAATACAGCCTGTTCCACAAATGGAAAGTCACGGAATCTGATATTGTCTGTGTACAAAGTCAGGGAATATCATGGAATTTTGGTAATGGTGTGTTTTTGCCCCTTACATGTACTGATTGTGTTGTGGGACAATGGTGACTGATTGGTTTAAAATGCAGTTTCTTTGCTGTTGTTTTTAAGGCTCTGAATGCAGACTGTATATTGTACAGTTATTTATAGAGCTGGTCAAGGACCTGTGGATTAGTCACGGAAAAGTTGGTTTGAAGTTGAAGGTGGAGAACCTGATAATTGTCCTGCTTCATATGGCTCAGTAGCAGATTTGAACTGGACATGCGGTACACCTGTGTATGTGTTTGTATGTCTTCATCTGCTGCTGACACCAAAATTAATTGCAACATTATGTGAAAGTCTGAAATGACTAATGACTAATAAAGGATTACTCAAATGTGTGAATGAAACAAAACACAACTCCAGGTCTGTTTTTGAGGAGGTAACAGCGTTCTAACATGGAGTCCATTTGGGTAATATAGAACCTTTTAATTATGAACATTCAAACCATTTTTAAGAAATAATTTTGAATCAGTTTCCTTCACTTTTGAGTACTTGGTATCACATTGAGACCAAAATGTGTGATATTACTGATGGCAATTCCTTCCTGTATTTCATAAGCAGGTCTTACAGCACATGTGTCAAACATGTGGCCCGGGGGCCAGATCCGGCCCTCCAAGACCTTTAATCTGGCCCTCGGCTGATTTTTTTCTATTAAAATACTTAAAATTTTCAGATTTTTCTGCACCGTTTAGCATGGCAGCGTCTCCGGCGTTTCTGTACGTTGCGACTCCCACCAGAGCAGCACAAATGAAGACTTTCCTCTTTCCAAACGCTCTTAAAGGACGATCGTTTTGACTGTCGACCGTGACCCTCATCAGCAAAATGTCAAAAAATGAGAAAAGCAGATGCTGAGTTCAGGATTTCCCAAGAAAAATAGTCTAATTCTTATTTGTTGACAGAGGTGAATGGGAAATCTGTGCTCAGTGTGTTTGGAACAAGTGGCGTTGCTCGAGGAATATAATCTTAAACACCACTACGAGACACGGAGAAAAATACGATAACTTGAAGAGAGAACTGAGTTTTCTGATCCGGCCCTTTTGGGATCAAAGTATTTGCATACGGCCCCCGGACCAAAATGAGTTTGACACCCCTGACATACAGGATCAAGAGGCATTCTAGGGAGTGTGGCATCTGTTACACTACTGTATTATACTTCATATACTGTTACTTTAACATGGACTTTCCCAGGATGATTATTTCCTTATCTTTGGGGCCTTCAGTTTGGGACCAGTTTGGCAAGCGGAACATGGTGTCAA
Source organism: Odontamblyopus lacepedii (assembly GCA_034769755.1). Classification (NCBI taxonomy): domain Eukaryota; kingdom Metazoa; phylum Chordata; class Actinopteri; order Gobiiformes; family Gobiidae; genus Odontamblyopus; species Odontamblyopus lacepedii. The sequence goes on along the minus strand of CM068345.1, from coordinate 45,537,910 downwards.
TTAATCATAATTGGGTAATAAATGGAGAAGTGTTCTGTGCTAAACATGTTTGAGAAATTCCAGATGGTCAAGAGTGGGATGTCCTATAGGAACTATAAATGTAACTCAAACACGTTCTTCTGGGTCTTTGTTGCATTGGGCTTCTAAGAGGATCCAGACTTAAACTGTCTGTTAATTGGCCGACTCTATTATCTGTAAAATAAATCAGATTTACATTTACTAGAGTTGTCGTTGAATCATTTCTTAAGCATCTGCCCTTCTGTGAAGCATCTGGGGAAAACACAGCTACTAGAGAAGGTGAACTCCTGGACTGAGGATCTAAACCACATTAAATGTGGCGTCACGAACAGGATCAGAAGTATCAATTAAATTAATGGTGCTCTGGAACGTGGGAATGTTTGGAAATGATTTAATGTTTGCTAAATTGCTAAATTTTGTGATATACAGTACTGTGTATGTTTTTGAGTTTTGCATTGTGTTTTGTTTGTATTAAGAAAAGGGAAAGAATTACAGTTGAGTAAAAGTAGTAAAAGAGTTTAAACTGGGAAAAGAAACGTGAGTAAAGAAATGTTAGAGCGTGTTTAAAGTCGCTGAGAAAAGACATTTTTTGAGTATGTTTAAAGTCACTTGGGGAAAAAAAGGATAAGTGAAAATAAGATTAAGTATAAGAAATGTTTTTTTTTGTTTTTTTTGGAAAACACAGCTGTGTTAAGGATGACGTCATTATGGGTTATGTTGAAAGTGTGACTTTAAACAAAAGTTGGGGACATATGTTTGTGGTCGTTGTTTGACTCCAGGGTCCGGAGGTCAGGCTGCTGTTTTTGTTTTGTATGTTTTGTGTTCTGTGTTTTTGTGATTTGCCACATGGTCTATCCCCCCGCATGTGTGTTTCTCTCTCTCTCTCTCTCTCTTTCTGTTTTTCCCTTTCCTCCATGTTTTACCCACCCTTTGCTCCTCCCCTCTCTGTCTCTCTCCCTCTTCTCCTTGCACTACCCGTCTCCGACTCCTCCTCCTCTTTGCCCCTTATCTCCCTTTCCTATACATTGTACCGTGTGGATGGGCGTAAGACCCACTGGACGGTAGAATGCGTTGTCGCCCCCTGTTGGTGAGTTGAGGTGGTTATTAGGTTGGGGGAGTATAGTTTAAAATGTTTGATAACTGATTTAAATATTAATAATTGATCTGATTGACTGGTGTTGGTACTTTGAACAGAGATCATTTGCTGGGGAAATTTGGATTATGTTATATAATTGGGATAGAGGTGATTATATAAAATAGTGATCGATATATACTGTGATACAGAGATTAAATAATTTGGATTTAAATAGGCACTTTTATAGGCCGTATATGCTGTATATTGATAGTATTTTTGTTTTTATTTATTACAGTCCCGTGGAAGCTGCGTCCAGCTCACACGGCAGGCGGTTCGTCCAGGCGCCAGGCGACAGCCCGAGCGACGTGAGCAGAACAGGCCTGGTCTGCTTGGATTGGTTGAGGAGTTTTGTTACAGGCGAAGGTCATTACGCAAATAAATAATTACAAATGTATGGATATACACGTACATAAACTGTTGATGCATGAAAAAACAGTTTATGCTTAAATAAACAAACAATTTAATAAATACATATTTGAAAAAATAAATAAATAAAATCATTTTTAAAAAGGAGGGAATACAAGTTATTTTAGTAACCATTTGAGATTTTTTCATTTTGTTTTTGAAAATGGATTTGGCAATTCCTCAAAATACTCTTTTTTTTGTGAGTATTTTGAGGAATTGCCAGATCTGCTAAAATGCTGCCCCCGCGACCCAGCCGGATTAAGCCCGAGAAGATGGATGAAATTCCTCAAAATTAGCCCAGTTGGGGCAGTAAAGAAGAAGAATCTGTTAGTTAAAGATATCGATAAAGTATCGAAAAAATGGCATCGTCGGTGGGCTCATATTGATTTTCGTTGGCCGGTTGAAGAAACATTTTTGCTCGATGTTATTAATACTTTACGAGTTTTGATATCTACGTATAAGGCGGAGCAGAAAAAAGGCAGAAAAGGTTATAAACGTGCAGAAAAGAGAAGCCCTGAACTTGGCGTTTTACAATTGTTTAAAATTGAAGGACAGAGGATTTCAAAGAACAACCAAAGAAAGAAAGAAAGAGTGAAGGAGACTATCAAGACAGCAAACAAAGAAACGGAAAAGTTGATATTACAAATAAATGAACCATTTTCTCATGTGAAAGCTCCACCAGATTATGAGAAGACAGTAAGCAATGATCCGTATCAACAGTTTCCAATAGTGAAAACTGAAGGAACCTATTGTGAGTTTCTCCGGTTGAGGACCCTTGAAACAATAAATCAGAAGGCATGAAGTGTTCAAACACCGGACTTTTATTTTCAGGAGGTTTAGGCCCTTACATTTGATTCTATGAGACGTGTCTCTGATCTCTCTCTCTACAGCACCAGAGACGCCTCTATTTATTCATACATTTCAGACAAGAGTATTGATTCATGCACATTTAGGTAACACAAAGGTAAACACAGAAGTAGAACTGCTAGCGTCATCTGCAGCTTAGCGAGTTCAAAGGAATCAAAGTTCATTTCCTAGGTACAGCATGTATTAAAAACAAACCACAGGATCATTTCTTAATGCAGATTATATAGAGTAAAAGAATAATTCATAATAACCACACTATCAATTGCGAGATTATGATCTGCGAACAACAGAGGAGGGCCAAGCAGTAACTACAGTGGAACTATATCCAAGCCTGCCAAAGAAGAAGAAATTGACATTAAGAGGATTGGGTCGGAAATTCTAGAAAATGGAAATGAGAGAAGCTGAGCACAGTGAGATGGAGGAGGCCAAGGGTGGCTACGACCCCAAGGTCAAGAAGATGCTTGAGAGCGCAGAAAAGAAAGGAAGTAGAAAACAAAAGAAAGTAAGTGTTCGATTACTACAGACTGATGAAACAGACTCAGATGATGTTGAGCCAGAGGACGATGAGAAAGCAGGATATAGCTATTCATTGGCTTCTGCAACCAGACATCATGCAGAGGTACCAGAGAGTGAAAGTGAAATTGAAGTACCATCTCGTATGACTTTGAGGTCTCGAGCCAAATCTAGTGAAGATGGGAAAAAAATGCTCCCAATAGTGGCGAAGGGCCAAGATCTAGAATACCGACCTCTACAAAACACAGATCTTTCAGATATTCTAGAGAAGTTGCCTATAATCCAGGATGGAGAATATCCTTGGATATCAAAGCTGGAAGAGATTTTACTAGGGATTCAACCTGCTGTAGGTGACATTAAAAGGCTCCAAGCAGCTCTAATAGGAGTGGATGCCATGAACGAGATCTTAGAGCGAGCTGGATTGAATTGATATGTAAACACTGGAGTGAATGATGCAGAACTCTTCGCTGCTTGTCGAGGATGAATGTGGCGTGCTCTTGAAATGTTTCACAGAAGAAATTGCAGTATTGTCAAGAGAAAGTGTTGTACTTGGGACAAGCTATATCTAAAGGTCAAAGAAGCATTGCTGACAATCATTTGGAAGCCATTCGAAAGGCCCTGAAACCAAGAACAGTTAAAGAGATGATAACGTTTCTGGGAATCGCCGGCTATTCATCTGCATGGATTGAGGACGATGCTAGTCTCGCAGGACCATTAAGAACTATGACCAAAGAGACAGGTAACACACAGTTACATGGGAATTTATCTTGGACTCATGATGGACTTGTTTCATTTGAAACTGTAAAACAGAGACTTCAAGAAGCGCCAGCATTGGCACTTCTGGATTATTCTAAAAACTTTTTCCTATATGTGTCTACCTCTACGGGGGGCAAATATGCATGTGCGGTTCTCTGTCAGCCAACAGGGACAGGGGTAAAACCCCAGCCAATCACTTACTATTCCACCGCTTTTTCAGAGTTAGGTCTTCAGATCTGCTATAGAGCGATGGTGGGGGTTCAGTTAATGTATGAGAAGGCCTCAGCTATTACAATGGGTTATCCTGTAACAATCCTTACCCATCATAGCCTGAGAAATCTTTTGAACTATGGTAAAAATACGTTGACTATGTCTAGACTCAGAGTCTATCATAGACTTCTAGAACAGGAAGATGTTACCTTGATGAGATGTTCTAATGTAAACCCCGCAGAAACCTTACCTACATCAGAAGATGGGGAACCACATGATTGCATCCAAGAAGTAGAAAGATATGCTAAATTGAGATCAGATTTACAGGCCCTTCCTTTGAGAGAGCCTGAGCTAGAGTTTTGGACTGATGGATCCTGTTATCGGATAGGAGACCATCTGAGAGCAGGATATGCAGTGGTGAGAGCCAAGGGAGATGATTTTGAGGTGGTAAAGTCTGAAATTGTACCACAACCTGCTTCAGCTCAGTTGGCTGAACTTGTAGGGTTGATCGAAGTATGTTTGCTGGGAGAGGGAAAGCGTGTAACAATCTATACTGATTCTGCTTATGCACATAATGTTTGTCATTTGTGTGCATCGGTATGGAAAAATCGGGGATTTAAGAAAACAGAGGGATTCCCTATACAGCACCATGCTCAAATAATGAAGCTGTTAGAAGCTGTGATGAAACTTACAGAAATAGCCATAGCTAATTATGCAGCACATAAAATAGATGTGTCTAGAGTGACCCGAGGTAACAAAATGGCTGATGAAGCAGCTAAAGTAGTGACTGGAGCAAACAAAATGGGTAAAATCTTTTTGGTCACTCATAAAGTAGATTTGGAAGATAAGGTTACTCTTAGAGACGTGATTTCAATGCAAGAGGTTGCATCCGCATTGGATAAGCAGCTCTGGCAAGATCGAGGTGCTGTGCAGGACTGTACCTGCCTGTGGAGGAACCATGAGGGACTGATGGTGGCACCTCCAGACCTATTAGGTCTGATGATTCAGGAAGCACATGGCATGGCTCAAGAGGTGAGGTGAAGAGAAAAATCACAAAGGAATATGGATTTTGGGGTCCCTATTTGTTGGAACAAATTGACTATTATATCGGTAAGTGTGTCATTTGTTTGAAAAACAATATTCGAAGGGGAGTATCGGTCTCTCCTGGCTATATCCCAACTCCAACAGGTCCTATGAAGGAATTGGTAATTGATTTTGTTGACATGATTAGACCAGTAGGAGGTAAACGGTACATGTTAGTAGTCGTTGACAGATTTTCAAGGTGGACAGAAGCCTGTCCAACTAAGAGAAAAGATGCTCACTCGGTTGCCAATTTTTTGTGTCGAGAAGTTGTCACTCGATGGGGGCTTTCCGATAGGATTTCATCAGACAATGGCAAGGAATTTGTGGATAAAAGTGTGTTTAATTTAGCAAAAAATTTGGAATTAAACAGCGTTTCGGATCAGTTTACCATCCGCAAAGTCAAGGTATTTGCAAAAGAATGAATGGAGTTTTGAAAAATCGTATTATCAAAATCTGTCAGCATACAGGTTTAAACTGGGTTACAGCTCTTCCATTGGCTTTAATGGCCTGTCAATCTAGTGAATTGCGTGATTTGCATGTAACACCACATGAATTACTTACGGGAAGGCGGATGCCTACTCCACGTTTGCGTACTAGTGGCAAGGGCCCAAATCTGACACTGTTAGACAGTGAAATGCGAGCTTATGTGAAATATATGTCTGAATTACATAAGAAACTGTCTACATATGTTTCAGATAAGCAAAAACAGGAGGAAAAACAGGAGGAAGAGCAAAGAAAAGAAATAGTACAGCCTGGAGACCAGGTGTTTGTGAAGGTTTTTAGAAGAAAATGGTATAACGAGCGCCGTGAAGAACCATTTGAAGTTGTACGTAGTACAGGGACAGCAGTTCAGGTTTGCGGGTCGCCTACGTGGTATCATTTGTCGCACTGTGTCAAGGTTCCAAAGGAGGAACTATGCTCTCAGAGCCAAAATGAGGATGGCCAGAGAGAGCCAAAAGGAGCAGAAGTGTAAACAGAAGAGACTGATCAGACTTTGGATAATTCTGATGATTCTTTGCATATGGCTGAGACACTCAATGGGGATACCTCAGTCAATGGAGAAGGACATTTCGAAGACATTGACTTACGATATGCCCCAGGAACAACTGAACCGGACCGAGGAAATGATGGATCAGAAATCTGTGATGCCACTCCAGATGGACCCAAAGAGCCGCTTAGATCAGGTCCGAGGAGAACAACACGGAGACGACCTAGTCGATACAGAGACTAAGGTGGAAGTAGTTTTGGGAAAAGCAGCTTTGCTTCCGTGCCCTTGTACTGCTGAGAATACTAATGATGAACGTTTTCGACCAAGATGGGAGATCAGTTTGGGAAAACATTGGACCTCTCAAGAACAATTGGGATAAAGAAGTATATGTTGTTGAATGACAAGAGGAGATTGAAGATTGCCGGAAATTGTGGTCTTTATTTACACCAATTGCAAGAAAATGACCAAGGATGGTATAAATGTCTGTATCCTGATCCACAGTTGGTAGATAAAAAGGAGCGTGGTGAATGGTTGGGTTCATGGATTCAGCTGAAACATACCAGCAGGAGTTAGTGATGAGTCAAAAGGAATGGTCATGTCTAGTCCAGCGGTAGAGGTAACAGACCAGAAGCCTGGAGTTCCAACCTCAGAGACTGAGGTTAAGTTAGAAAAAACACTTTTAACGACAGTCAGCCCGCAGTCTACTAATTTGTTTGATTCTGTTTTGGTAGTTCGGGAATCGGTTGGTACATCGGTATTTCTCAAGTGTTGGTGTTCCAATTGGACTCAGGGAGATACATTTGAATGGGTTAATAATATGGGTGAAAGTTTGGTATTGTCAGGACCTGAGGCAGGGAGGTCTGCCCAGGACCCGAGGAAATATGTTTTATATAATGACCTAAAAATAGCCCCTGTGGTTGGTAGTAAGATATGTTTCACAGGAAGATCAAGGTGATTATATTTGCAAACATTTTCAAAGAAAGCATACATTTATGCCAGAGAATAGACGTTGGATACCTGGGTATAAAACACATAAAATAACTTTACTTGTGAACGAGGAGGTTTCTGATCTGTTATCTGCCCCAGGGCGGTTGTCTATAAATACCGATCAGGTTACTGTAAAGGCGATACTGGTTTGGGCCAAGAGGTGACGACTCAGAAATCAGATAATGTTACAACTAGCCTGAAGAAAACAGAAACACTGATCCCAATTACAAAGATTACATCAACCACTGTAACTACAGCAACACCAGCTATCACAAAAACAGAAACAACACCAACTACAATACCAACTACAACACCTACGAAAACTAATACAACAACTAGAATAACCATCACACCTAAACCTACATTAGCAATTATATTTAATATAACAACTACTAGGTCTACTGCACCGATGACAACGACAATGACTACACCTGCAACAACTTCAGCAATGGTATTGAATGAAACTACTACTTCCTTAACAATAACAACTGCTACGACTAAGGCAATTATATCGATTTCAGCGACTACAACAAATAGGACTACATTTGCTACTACGACAGCAGTTACAACAGAGCAAAGTAGTTATGACATCAGGTACTAAAAGCCTAGATAATATGTTGAACTCTACTGAGATTACTGCAGCATTTACATCGAAGGGTGTGACTTCAGAAGGGATCACTATGGGGACTATAACTGCAGTAGTGAAGTCATCTCTGAATGTTTCTACTAATAGTACGAGTACAATGACATTACAGTATTCATTTTTAAGTATGATATCTGACTCTGTTTCAACAGTGGTATCGTATGCTAAATCTGTTTGGACAGACTCATCGCATGTCAAGTCTATCTTGTCATGTTTGTGTAAGGGGGATTAGTAAATTTAGGAATGTGAGTAGTGCTATTAATACTTCAACTACCGTTGTTATGGCTGAAACATCATTTGATATGGAGACTGACGACTCGATAGCAGCTGATATTGAGTTAGCTGAAGAGTATGATTGGACTGAAATGGATGAAACCCTGATAGAGATGTCAGAAAAAATATCGTGCATTGGGTAAGAGAGAAGCCAAGTGGAAAGCATTTGGGTTTGATTCTTCTGTAGTACATATAGCGGATACTTTCGCTAGCAAGAACTTTTGGTTCCAGCAGTTAACTCATGCTGTAAGAGCAACTGCTAATGAGGATGAACCGTGTGTGGTTAGGATTCCATCACAAAGCACCTGGCAATCGATAATGGAAACTATACCTCAGCCTTTGGGTCTTAAATGTCAGGCTATGATTATGTCTTGGTTGTACTTCAATCAGGAGGTACATACAAAAGTTTGGTTATTTGGGATTTCATATCATCTGTATCGGCCTTTAGGAGATTGTACTTGGTTCAGTGCTCTCCCATACATCGACACATTGGACAAACAGGGGAAGCTAACTATACCTGAATCAATGGAAGTTCAGTTGACTGGAGAGCCTTGCTATACTTTGATTCCTGATCGCTCTGATAGTATGACGAGTGTGATTGATGCTCTGAAGGAGATTAGAGATGTGTTTGGACCGTCAGAAGGCTCAGGGTGGTCAGCTAATGACTGGTTACGTGATAAATTTGGGGCATTTGGAGCTACAGTAATTTGGGCATTGATGGGAGTGTTGGCGGCATTAGCTGTTATGCTTTGTTTCTGTACTGTATTGTTAACATTCGCGAAGGCTATGATATTACGATGGGTTGGTATTGTTATGCCATCAGATGAAACTCAGATGCCACTGATACAGGACTATCACTTGCATGCTTGTGAGGAAGGAGAAATTTCTGATCTGTATTAGGGAAATTTCAGTGCAAAAGGGGGGACTAGGACTATTTTTCTATTTTTATGTTTAATTTTCCAACTTACATTTCATATTATGTATATTTTATTTTTATTTTATCTTATATTATCTTTACATTTATCATATTTTATTATTATATTTACTTTTTATACTTATATTAGCATTTACATACATTCACACATTTATATTTCACAATTTATGTTCTATGATTTGTTTTTAAGTGTTTGATTGTATTTGGCAACAAGATACTCGTATGGTGTTTTTGTTTTTCCAGGATATCACTGTGGAGAGGTGTGAAATGGACAGTGGAATGGATTAAATGGACTGGAGCTGATCAAAGCTTGATGGACAGTGGAGTTGATGCTTTTGAGCTGGAGGAGCTCACATCTGGACTTTAAAAAGTGAATAACTGAATGGTGCCATCTGTACACGGACAGCGCGGTCTATTAAAGGAGACCTAAACTTTTAACCATGTTATAGCTCATTTCCTTCTCTCATTTACCCGTGCAAAGTTGCATTTGGAGTGATCTGAGCATCTTTGAGTCATCTTTAATCACTTCTCTTTAAGATACCATACTGCCAGTCAATACCCGTGTTCACCGCCACCAGCCTAAGCCCACTGCTCCGTACCAACTTCTACAATTTTTATTTCTCAGTGATGCCTGCAGCATTTGGCAGCATCGTGTAGTCATTTTGGTACAAATAAAAAAAAAATTTAAAAATCACCTGCTCTGTGTGTGCAGATATACAGGGGAGTTGCTATTGGTGGTGATATGTCACATACAGTGATGTGGGCGTGGCCTTGCATGGACCCAGCTTTAAAAAAACAAATATTTAGTTTTAAATGCTGCTTTCTCACTATAACACTGTTCACTATTTGTGGCCTTGCTGTTTCATGGATTTTGTTTGGTGTAATTTTGCATGCTTTTTTTTCACAGTGTATGAATGTGCATTGTGTTCTAACCCCTGATTGCTGCTCCTCAGTTTAGATCGCGGAGCCTGTTTGAGAAAAGTGTATAGTGTGCTGAGGGGTTTTACAACCTTAAAACATCCAATAATTGTAAAAAATAAAGCTGACTAGTTTGCTGATTTTGCCTATTGCGGGTTATTTTTAGAACGTAACCCCTGCGATAAACGAGAGACCCCTGTATGCATGTTTCATTTGAGTGTGTATCATTTCATTAAATAAACCCAGTGGTACAGCGGCCGTGACGAATGTAGCGATAAGAGCCACGGACTCACATGTTCTCACTGCTTTCCTTTACTTTTCTTTACAAAGAAAAGTAAATCCATATCTCCACTTCAGACAAGGCAAAAAGGAAACCACAGAAGAATGTTTGTATTTTCTTTAGACAGCACCCCAGGCCCTGGGACAGGTGAATGTTGTTTAGATGACTTTAAAATGTGTAATAGGTTAACTGAGTCACGTTCCTCTGCCACTTTAAATGGGTCTGTTTTTTTTTCTCTTTGTGTAACTTTTCTTGTTTGGTGTTGGCCAATGGTCATGTAACTGGCAGCTGTGAGGGGGCGGTGTCTGTTGTTTAAAAACCCTGTGGACTTCCTCCCTCTCTCATCCTGTTGTCTTTGCCCAGGTCAGTAGGAAGCAGCTCACACATTGCACTTATAATACTCATTGTAAATGTTAAGGGGAGGCTAATGTTGTGGGTTTCATTTGTTGTTTTAACTGAATGTCTCTTACTCTTTCACACCCTGCTGTCTCTCTGTCCAGATGATGTCTCGGGCAGTCTTAAGACTCGTTGGCCACTCTGTGGGTGAGACTGGGGCACACTGGGGCCATGGAGCCACACTAGCCCGCCAAACACCTGTACCTCTGAAAAAGCTCTTAAAAACCTTTTAACAAACCTTTTTAACCAAGTCCCTCACCCCTGGACATGTCTATTCCCCATTTATACTGAAACAGATTTGGGGTGATTATAAATAAAACCCTTAAAGCTAAACTCTGCTGTCCACAGTTCTCTGGTGATCCACAGTACCTGCTGTGCGGAGCCGTGGAGCATTTAGGGGGTGTTACAGGTACATTAGAGCATAATGACCCAGGGGTGTCGTCGATTACAACTATAGAATAACGCATGCTCCAGCACAAAATATGATCTTTAAACATTATGGTTCCATACCTCAGGTTGCGGGTATGAGGGCCCGGGTCGCCCGGGCCTTTCTGTGTGGAGTTTGCATGTTCTCCCCATGTCTGGATGGGTTTCCTCTGGGCTCCGGTTTCCTCCATCAACTCAAAACATGCAGCACCTGAACTAACATCAAGGACCATAATGTCCTCCCTCCTGTGGGCTCCACTCACAGAGGGGGTCATAGGGGGTCAGGTGATATGAGGATTGGGCAGCAAACTGCCCCCGCGACTCAGCCAGACAAAGTGGAAGAAGATGAATGGATGGAATAATAAACAGTCCTTTTCTGTTTGACCTATGACATTGCAGTTGTTCTATGTAGTTTATGTGCATTGCAGCTTTTATGTTAAAGTTTTCTGACCCAGGACTGAACCATCAGGTGGCTATTTTAACCTTGGCTTTCTTTACAGATGAGCTGGGCTCATGTGAGCAGTGAGCGTGAGAGTTTATTTCTGACACTCCAGCTACTCCATTTCAACTGATTTCACTTGATACAATCACAGTCTCCACTTAATGAAGTGACTTTTATACAATATCATGTCATTTTCAACACAACATATTCTTGTGCCCATGTGAGAGAGGGTGAAAGGGTTCTTTCTGACAGTAAAAAAGATCATGAGTGATGTGTGGTCTATAGATGTGTAAAAGATTTTCAAAAAGTAGTCAAACACCATGTGCTCAGTTGGAGGTAGCTGTCGTTCTTTGTAAGGAAAACAGCTCTGGCTTTTTTATTCGATATCAATTACATCACAAAACGTAGAAAACGTTTGGAAACATTCAGATGACGACTTCCGGCGGGCTCTGTTGGTAGAAGTAAACCTGGCAAAACTTTAAAAATGGCCAGGTTTTCTTCATTTTAGATGTCATTGTATTCTTTCTTTTTTCTTTCATAAATTGCCTATTCATTTGTGAATTATAATTTGTCTAAGTTAATAAAAAAAAAAAGAATTATTTCATTGTAGCATTTGGTTATGATCTGCAGATCAGCAGTTACAACCAGCTGCCTGTAAGTGGCATCAAAGAAATGAGAAAAGCTTTGACCGGTTGTGAAGACGCTGCTGCTGAATCCATGCTTTTATCACATGCCCAATGTCAGGAACTACACTGGAAGTCGCCATCTGCATGTTTCCACCAATAGATCTATGGCAATGTGGCAATAAAAGTGTTTTCTTTTTGCTTAAGGTGCCCGTCATAGGCTAGACTCTGCATTTTACTCATTTCTATTCAAGATTTCACAAAAAAAGAGAGTAGAATTGAATTTTTTTTCCAGTTTGGCATTTTTTAGGTTTCAAATTTTAATTCCTCAGTGAAAATGATGCCAAAACTGCTCTAACGTGTATTCTTGTTTGGTGTAAAACTGCTTTTATCAAGTTCAAATGATAAAAAGTGCCATATGCACTTTAAACAACCCAGACTGTACACATTATACCCAAAGACAGAGCTGTTTTGCTTGCATAGTTATGTTTGATTTGGACGCACTTTATTTATTCACAAGAAAAATGACTTTAAAGGAAAGAGGCCTCGTTGTGATTGGATGATCCGCTTGAGCTTCGTGAGCTGTTTTCATTTGGTATTTCGGCTTTTGGACTGTTTTTTGTGAGGAATGCTCAGAAACAATTATGTTCCCCATACACTTAAAGCTCTTATACCCACACTAAACTGACTCTTGTGAGCTTTGAGATATGTTGTATATATGTTGTGACCTCCCCCAAAACAGACTTGGAGTCTCAGTAATCCTGGTTCATTAGTCTGTCTGCATTTCCAAAGCTCAAAAAACAACCTCGTGATGTCATGAAGCTGTAGTAGTTTTAACAGCTTCTTTTACCTTTAGCTCTGTAGAGATGAGCAATTCCTGGTCTGAAATTATCCAAATGATTCTAGTGAAGGTGTGTGGAGTTTAAAAACACAGTGGAGCATTTCTTACCAGGTGACATCACAAGTTGGAACAGAGAGTTTTCCTCACTACTTTGTGCAATTTTAATCATTCAAACTGCCCCTGAAAGCTGTAAAATGGGGCTTGAAACCTTTTTGTCCTTTTTGTCTTATAACTCAGTTTTAGGTCTTTAATTACATAAGAATGATAAATACTTGACAGTTCTACTTCTGCAAATTATTTATGCATAACGGATTCTTTGACACAATTATTGACAAAAAATAGGCTATTCAATTCAATCTTTATTAAGAACACATAATATCTGGTTCATAGTAAGCAACTATGTAAAAAATAATAATCAAAAAGAGAAAAACAGACAAAAAGACCAGGTGTTTCAATAAATATAGCTGTTATTATAGGGTTGAAAGGGTTAATCCAAACACATAATCACATACATCCTCCATGTACTATTTACACACATAAATCATTCAGAAGAACACATTAAATACCAGATGGTACAATTCAATTCAATTCAATTCAATTTATTTTGTAGCGCCCAAAATCACAACACCAGTTTCCTCTGAGGCCGTTCCAAGATATGGATGAGTAAAACATACACACAGACATATCAGAACAGGAATAAACAACATTCATGTAAAGCAGCAAATGAAACATGGTCCAGTCATCCCCTGTCCTTAGACCCTCCTTCTCAGCAAGGAAAAACTTCAAAAAACCCAGGGTCCTGGGAAAAAGAAGAAACCTCAGGGAGAACTACAGTGAAGGAGAGATCCACTCCCATGGACGGACAGGCTATAGATGTCCAGGCCCGTGGGCCAGTTCAGTATGACCACAGCTACACAGGTGGGGAAGGAGCCAGGGAGGAGCCGGGCGAGGAGGAGGAGACCAGGCGAGGAGGAGGAGGAGCTGGGCGAGGAGGAGGAGAGGAGGAGGAGACCGGGCGAGGAGGAGGAGGAGCCGGGGAGGAGGAGGAGGAGCCGGGCGAGGAGGAGGAGCCGGGCGAGGAGGAGGAGCCGGGCGAGGAGGGGAGGCCGGGCAAACATATACATAACAAATATAGCATGTTCACAATTCATAATCACATTTTGCATCATTCATAATTCTTATCTCATCTAGTTGCTCTGATCCAAATCCCGCTGTCCACATAAACATCATTGGTTGAACCCACAGACCTACCGACCCAGTGGAGCGATTCCAACTCCAACAGGTGAATGCTGCCATTGTGTCCTTGGGCAAGACACTTAACCCACCTCGCCCCCAGTGTCTGCGTGCACTGTGTGTGAATGGAGTGGTTCCTTGTTGTAAAGCACTCTGAGTGTCTTGAAAGTGGAAAAGCACTGTATAAAAATGTGACCATTTACCAAACCAACTCATCTCCATGGACACATGCAGATACCAATGGGCAAGTTACAGGTCAGGTCTGTGGAGAGGTGACCTCACTTAGAATCTGAATGTTTTTCAGGGTATTTCTGATCACTTACAGCAGACCTACTCAGAACTTTGACCCAGGTTATAGTAGTTTCTTCTCATTGATCCTCTGAAGTTGAATTTGGAGTGATCCGTGCAGGTTTCACTCATCTCTATTCAATTTTCAAGACGCCATTTTGCCGATGTACCCCGGCACTTCCGCCACCGGTACACGCCCACTGTGACTTACTTCATTCACTTGTTTTGTTCTTTATTTTATTTTTTTATTACTAATTAGAACAAATCAAATTACACCCTTTCAAATGACATCAAATCAAATCAAATCAAATTACACACTCCACATGGACAACATAATAAAATAATACTACTAATATAAAAACAGATAATAATACACATATTTATACATAGATATGCACGTGCGTAAGTATACACATGAAATTTGTAGTAGTGCACATATCCACATTTACACCCATACACATATGTATATATACACATACCCACACACATATGCATATATACACATACCCACACACATATGCATATATACACATACCCATACACATAAGCATATATACACATACCCATACACATATGCATATATACACATACCCATACACATATGCATATATACACATACCCATACACATATGCATATATACACATACCCATACACATAAGCATATATACACATACCCATACACATATGCATATATACACATACCCATACACATATGCATATATACACATACCCACACACATATGTATATATACACATACCCATACACATATGCATATATACACATACCCATACACATATGCATATATACACATACCCATACACATATGCATATATACACATACCCATACACATAAGCATATATACACATACCCATACACATATGCATATATACACATACCCATACACATATGCATATATACACATACCCATACACATATGTATATATACACATACCCATACACATATGCATATATACACATACCCATACACATATGCATATATACACATACCATACACATATGCATATATACACATACCCATACACATAAGCATATATACACATACCCATACACATATGCATATATACACATACCCATACACATAAGCATATATACACATACCCATACACATATGCATATATACACATACCCATACACATATGCATATATACACATACCCATACACATATGCATATATACACATACCCATACACATATGTATATACCTACACACATGTACACACATTACACATAGTAGTTGAAACACAAGTTGTTGAAACTTTTGCTTATTTAAAATTGTCCAATTGTAGTTGGGTTTTACTCCACAATGACATGGTTTTTATTTTGGCTCCATGTATTTGTGCTCCTCATAATTCCATGTTGATAATAAAAGGTGTTAATCCAGTGTTTAGGGGACCAGTTGTTGGATGTTTGCCAGCAAAGGACCAGCAGTTTCTTTTGCTGCCGTCAAACCTGAGATCAGTATGTCTGTGCAGTATGTCTGTGCAGTATGTCTGTGCGGTATGTCTGTGCAGTATGTCTGTGCAGTATGTCTGTGCAGTATGTCTGTGCAGTATGTCTGTGCAGTATGTCTGTGCAGTATGTCTGTGCAGTATGTCTGTGCAGTATGTCTGTGCGGTATGTCTGTGCAGTATGTCTGTGCAGTATGTCTGTGCGGTATGTCTGTGCGGTATGTCTGTGCAGTATGTCTGTGCGGTATGTCTGTGCAGTATGTCTGTGCAGTATGTCTGTGCAGTATGTCTGTGCAGTATGTCTGTGCAGTATGTCTGTGCAGTATGTCTGTGCAGTATGTCTGTGCAGTATGTCTGTGCAGTATGTCTGTGCAGTATGTCTGTGCGGTATGTCTGTGCAGTATGTCTGTGCAGTATGTCTGTGCAGTATGTCTGTGCGGTATGTCTGTGCGGTATGTCTGTGCGGTATGTCTGTGCAGTATGTCTGTGCAGTATGTCTGTGCAGTATGTCTGTGCAGTATGTCTGTGCAGTATGTCTGTGCAGTATGTCTGTGCAGTATGTCTGTGCAGTATGTCTGTGCAGTATGTCTGTGCGGTATGTCTGTGCGGTATGTCTGTGCGGTATGTCTGTGCGGTATGTCTGTGCGGTATGTCTGTGGCGGTATGCGGTATGTCTGTGCCGTTTGTCTGTGCAGTATGTCTGTGCAGTATGTCTGTGCGGTATGTCTGTGCGGTATGTCTGTGCGGTATGTCAGCGGTATGTCTGTGCAGTATGTCTGTGCAGTATGTCTGTGCGGTATGTCTGTGCGGTATGTCTGTCAGCGGTATGTCTGTGCGGTATGTCTGTGCAGTATGTCTGTGCGGTATGTCTGTGCAGTATGTCTGTGCAGTATGTCTGTGCAGTATGTCTGTGCAGTATGTCTGTGCAGTATGTCTGTGCAGTATGTCTGTGCAGTATGTCTGTGCAGTATGTCTGTGCAGTATGTCTGTGCGTATGTCTGTGCGTATGTCTGTGCAGTATGTCTGTGCAGTATGTCTGTGCAGTATGTCTGTGGTGTATGTCTGTTCTGTATGTCTGTGCAGTATGTCTGTGCGGTATGTCTGTGCGGTATGTCTGTGCAGTATGTCTGTGCAGTATGTCTGTGCTGTATGTCTGTGCGGTATGTCTGTGCGGTATGTCTGTGCGGTATGTCTGTGCGGTATGTCTGTGCGGTATGTCTGTGCAGTATGTCTGTGCAGTATGTCTGTGCAGTATGTCTGTGCAGTATGTCTGTGCAGTATGTCTGTGCAGTATGTCTGTGCAGTATGTCTGTGCAGTATGTCTGTGCAGTATGTCTGTGCGGTATGTCTGTGCGGTATGTCTGTGCGGTATGTCTGTGCGGTATGTCTGTGCGGTATGTCTGTGCGGTATGTCTGTGCGGTATGTCTGTGCAGTATGTCTGTGCAGTATGTCTGTGCAGTATGTCTGTGCGGTATGTCTGTGCGGTATGTCTGTGCAGTATGTCTGTGCAGTATGTCTGTGCGGTATGTCTGTGCTGTATGTCTGTGCGGTATGTCTGTGCGGTATGTCTGTGCGGTATGTCTGTGCGGTATGTCTGTGCGGTATGTCTGTGCGGTATGTCTGTGCAGTATGTCTGTGCAGTATGTCTGTGCGGTATGTCTGTGCGGTATGTCTGTGCGGTATGTCTGTGCGGTATGTCTGTGCAGTATGTCTGTGCGGTATGTCTGTGCAGTATGTCTGTGCAGTATGTCTGTGCAGTATGTCTGTGCAGTATGTCTGTGCGGTATGTCTGTGCGGTATGTCTGTGCGGTATGTCTGTGCGGTATGTCTGTGCAGTATGTTCAGCGGTCTGTCTGTGCGGTATGTCTGTGCGGTATGTCTGTGCGGTATGTCTGTGCGGTATGTCTGTGCAGTATGTCTGTGCGGTATGTCTGTGCAGTATGTCTGTGCGGTATGTCTGTGCAGTATGTCTGTGCAGTATGTCTGTCCGGTATGTCTGTGCGGTATGTCTGTGCAGTATGTCTGTGCAGTATGTCTGTGCGGTATGTCTGTGCAGTATGTCTGTGCGGTATGTCTGTGCAGTATGTCTGTGCGGTATGTCTGTGCAGTATGTCTGTGCAGTATGTCTGTGCAGTATGTCTGTGGTTTTAACATTTGAAAAGGCATTGATTAATAAAGTAAGCAGTGAAAAACAAAATTCTTTATCTAGAATTTTTGGTAAGAATTTACACTTTTCCAAAATATGTTAACGTCTTTACAGTCCCAAAACATGTGGATAAAATACATATGGAATTCTCTGAGCATTTCTAACATAATGGTGAAGGGGCAAGTTTCACCAGATACCTCTTTTTGGGTGTCACATGAGTTCTATGTAAAAAGTTCAAGTCGCCTGGTGGTCTCTGGAGGAGGGTGTCCCAGGTGTGCAAAAGGAGGAACACACCGTCGTTACGGTTGATACTGTCAGTGCCTCGATCTCAATGGCTGATCCAGCGTTTGAACTTGTTCTCCAATCCAATGACCCGTGTCAGCCATAATATGGTTATTTCTTTTACAGTGATCTAATATGGTGGATTTAGGTTTTCCTGTTCTGCTTTGTCTCTTTGACGGCACGTTCCTCCTTTTGCACACCTGGGACACCCTCCTCCAGAGACCACCGGGCGACAGGAGGCGTGGTCAGTCTGAGCGACCTGCAGGTCCCATCAGGCTGACCACGCCTATAGGAAGTAAGAACAGCTGATATACGACACGTCACCACCAACACCAGGACAGTTCTGAAGATGCAGCAGCAGCAGCCGAAACATGTCAACAAGGCAAATACACTTGACTATATTGTCTTAAAAAAGAACCTAAGAAGTTAAAGTACTAAGAAGTCATAATGAATATTTTTGGCATTTGCCTCCCTGTCTTTGTGAAAGCGTGTTCGCCTTCTGTCATCCAACACCCCTACACCGCTCGCAATTTAACTTTGAACCACTTGTTGACACCAATACCTAGCGGTTGGAGTTCTTTGGTTAATCCACCAGGAATCATGGTGGCACTGAATTAGTTGGCTTCACTTGGGTGTGTGAGTCAGCATGTTTCTTAACTGGTGCCATTTTGGGGTCCTTAAACACTAGGGTGACCAGATTTTCAAAATACAAAACTGTGCATTGTGCATTCTCGTGTCAATCTAATCTGAGGGGCTTCACTGGGAAAAATCAATATTTAGGTAAATTAAAATTACTTAAATCAAGAACATTTTACTTTATTTGAGTAGATTCATCTTGACAAGTGAAATGATCTGCCAGTAGAATAAGTAATTCAAGCAACATTTGATTTGATTTCTTATTTTAAGCGTAGCAAGGTGTATTTTCATATGTTAAGTGCAAAAATCTTTCTGCACTGGCAGATCATTTTACAAGAGAATCTCAAGAGAGATTTACTCAAATCATGAAAAAACTTTCTTAATCAATCGTAAATCATTTTAGCTTGACTAGATTTTGTTTTTTGCAGTGTTCTGAAACTGCATTTTTTTTGCTTTATAGTCATTTGCAAACACGCTTTTCTGTTTTTTGGTAAAACAAATGACAATTCATGCTCCTCTTTAGTGTTGGCGGGGATCAGATTAGTCAGAAATTAGGATAGTCCTGTTTTAACCCTGGTTTATATCTGATGTAGTTTTGGTTTAGATCAAACTGGTCAGAAATAGGGACATCAGGGACATTTCTTCTATAAAACTGTGACAAATCACTGGTTTTGGACAAATCTACTGGGACAGGGCACACAGGACTAAAAACTGGGTCTGTCCCGGGTACATAGGGACATCTGGTCATCCTAATTACACACACCATAATATTATGTTGAAGCATTGTACGTATTCCTCTGCGAAGCTCCTGATTACGGTAGCCGTAATGGTCCAACAATCCATCAAGCAATGCTGCTTTGTACTAAACCATTTTGACAGATATTTGACCTCCGTGTACTGAATAAAATCTGTTTGAGGTCAGTGAGCACAACCAGAATTAGATCAAATTGGCACACCAGATTATAAGTGCGCCTTATAGTCCAAAAAATACGGTAAATCCTCTTCAGGCATGTTTTTGATGAAGAAACAACATTAGAACATGTTCAAAAGTACATTTTACCCCCTCTTTAACAGCTTCTTGCCAGTTTCTCTTTAGCAGACACATAGTGCTTGTGTGTGCTCTGTAGTTATACCCTATAACACACGTGGACCACTATATGTTTTTATTCATCACAACATTCATCTCAAAGTCTGCTGATTTCTACCCACTTCTGATGCACTGCCACATGTGTGTTTCTGGAGCGTAAAATGCATTCTGGGTAATCAGATGTATTGTTTAGCCATTTTTGTCCATACGTTAAAGTTATTAACCTGTAATTAAAGAATAGAAATAGAAAACTGTCAGCGTGCAGGGAGAGACGACATCATTAATATACCAAAGAGCAGGTGTTAATGGAACAGCTGCTTTGGCCCAGAGCTGTGCTGATAACTGTTATTCCAGTGTCAACATAATGCTAATGCACTATTGCTAAATGCATGTAATACAGGGTGTAATTAGCAGCAGTGTTAAATGTGTGTACATCCACTCAGCTCCCTCCTCCCTCCCACTCGCTGTCAGACAAACACGAGGAGAGCCTGGGAAAGGTCTAAAATTAAAGTGCAACTGAACACTCCATCCACTTCTGGCACTACTAACCTGCCTCTATGGTCTTTGAATAGCATTACCTACTGTTTTTTGGTGTTTTTGGTCAATTTTAGGTCAAACTCTGTAAAACTCTTGCCTGGGATCGAGTGCTTGAGACAGGTGCAGGATGTGTTGGGGTTTATCCAGGATGGACAGGGGCTTGTTTAGGGCCCTCTTCTTCAATTGTACAGCATCCTTCTCCTTGAGGCTTCCTCCACAGCAGATCAAAGCATTAAAGAGGGCACTGGAGATAACTGCATGGTAGAACATCAGCAGGAGCTTCTGGCAAATGTTAAAGGACTTCAGCCGTCTGAGAAAGCACAGCCTGCTCTGTCCCTTTCTGTAGAGCAGGTCTGTATTCTCTGTGATTGAGCTGTAAGCCCAAATACTTATAAATGTCTGCAACCTGCACCGTGCCCCACTCAATGGTCACAGGTTGCAGCTGTGGCCTGCTCCTCCTAAAGTTCACCAACATCTTTGGTGTTTGCAGTGTTCAGTTGAAATTGGTTAGCCGTGCACCACAACACAAAGTCCTCAAAGAGTTGCCAGTACTCCCCTTCATCACTGTTCCTAATACACCCCACAATGGATGTGTCATCAGAGTACTTCTGCACTGACACAGCTCTGAGTTGTATCTAAAGTCAGACGTTACAGGGTAAACAGAACTGGTGTTGTAAGAGCAATGATGTTTTTAAAAATCCTCATATTTGATCTGGTCACTTGACATGGTGCAGTCACTCCCTCCTCAGCTTGTGCAATGTTCACTCCAGGTACTGTCAGCATTAGCTTAGCATTAACTTAATATTATCTTAGCGTTAGCTCAGTGTGAGCAGGACTCTGGAGGAGTGCTACAGAGTGCTCTTTAGAGGAAGGACCCTGGGAATTGAGAAACGCCCAATGAATGAAGCACCAACTGTTCATGAAGAGAGAGAAATGTCTATTCAAAATGACCAATAAGCTCCTTCATTTCACTTAGCATAGCATAACACAATCAGCGCTAATGACATCACATCAGGTTTGTGGTAGAAAACTCCAAAAGGTCCATTTGCATGATACCTCTCTAATCAGAAGGTTAATTACAGTTGATGCTGTTCACTTGTTATCTCTTGCTAATAGAGTTATGTTTTGGAATATTGTGTACCTCTAATTGGCTCAGATCACTGCACACGCCTGCGTCTGTCACCTCCTCACACTGCCACACTGATGAGGTTAGCACATCATTAGCGTGTTCATAGCTCTGTGTCGCCTCGTCCCCCCACAAGATGAGTAATCACATTAAAAACTCCAATAACAGACGAGGTTCATCAGCGCACTCATGCTCTCTGGCCACAAGGGGGCGCAGTGAAGTGGAGCAGACACATAAAGGGTCTGAGGTCAGAGAACAATGGGGCTCCTGAGGAGACAGAACTACACTGGGGTGTGTCTGAGACTCCGCCTCTGCTCAGATGGTTTCGTGAAGACAGACGGGTGTCGTCAGGATAGAGAGACAAAAACAATACAAGAGTGAACCCTTCATGAGCCTGTGTCACATGTCCACATTCACATACATGAGAGTTCATACACGTGCACAGCTTTAGAAGAGCTTTGTCACACAAGTGAAGCAGGCCCAAGAATCCATTTTACGGCAGCTGAGCTCTGTCTTGAGTTGGATTCGAGGCCACTCATTAGTGCTGCAGCAGTACTGCAACCCTCCTGCAGAAAACACTTTTCCCATACGGTGAAATATACTGACAGGGACATACAGCTTTCACAGAGGGTGGATTTTGTGGCTTCTTTCAGATCATAAATGTTTTCCCATCTGGAAATCCTTCATTTGTCTTAAAAACAGCACTCTCTGCTCACGTAGGAGGAGAGCACTTCTGCACAGCGACTGATTGAGTTATTGTCATTAAATCAAAGAAAGAAACAAAGAAATTACAATGAGCACCGCTCTCTGATGTGCACAGACGCAAACGAGACACACTACATATGAAGAGACCACATTTCACAATCAGAATTCATTTGTCCTTTCAGTATAAAAATACATGGAAACAAAACAGTGTAGCACTCAAGTTCAGGTTATCAGCATAAAAAAACAAGACTGTTTAAAATATTGTACGTCAAATGCAGTCTTTGAAAATAGCACTATAGCTGTTTTTAGCCTTGCAGGGCATGTTATCATGGACCTGTACCACCTTCCTGAGGGTGACAGCAAGTGGGCCGGGTGCCACAGGTCTGAGACTATCGCCCAGGGGTATTCAGCTAAAATATGAGTTCTAGTTAGAGAAAAAAGTTAGCGAGGTCGGGACATCATAATGTCTAACTTATATTATGATTGTGATGCAGAAGAAACAAAACATTTCAACAAAATGTACTGTTAACACCCACACACACAGTAGATAGAATTGTGAAGCTTAAAACAAAGTGCAGAAAATAGCAGCAGCTTAAGTTTCCCTTTTTTCTTTACTTTAGTCTCAATACATTTTTCTCAAAACTTCTTTCCTCTTTCTCTGTCTGCACTCAGAGTTGCCATCGCCGGCTTAACTTGCACAGAATTGGTTTGTATGTTCATTGGTCCATTAATACAGTGCTTTTTTGCTACTTATTTAGAATGTATTATTACCATTTATATTTTTTCACTCTTTGTTATTATATTATATTGTGATGTGTGAGCTACTGTGTCCAAATAATTTCCTTTGCAAATCAATAAAGTTTGTCTAAATCCAAATATGACATTTAACATTTATTCAATTACAGGTGGCTTTATCAATTAAAAATAACTATAAAAACCTTGATCTGACCTGTAACTCGGGCCGGTTTGGTCTCCATGAAGGTTTAATCACCTAAACATCTAAACATCCTCACTTCAAATGACCAGGTCCCCGCGATGCGAGTGTGTACCACATTCAGTCCCCGCAGCATGAGAAGCACCTGCACAAATACACACACAGACACATAGGGACATACGGGGACCTCTTCACATGAAACCCTTTCCCACAGAACATTAGCACAGACTTCAAACCAGCTGCTCTTCGCTCTAATGAAGATGCACAGGCCCATGTTCCTCTTACCTTTAAACAATACACATGGATAATACATGACTGAACTGTGAGCTTTTAGAAGACGTCTCTGGGTTCGCTCGTCAGTCCCTGTTGTGTTTACATGAGGCGAGCTGCAGCGACAAACTGGATACACTCATATTGCACTATTTTACTCATTTCTGATCTGTTATAATGTTTTCTCATCACAAACAGACCTGGAGTTATGTTTTGTTTCATTCACACGTTTAGTGCGCAAACCCTGCAGATTTAAGATGAGTTCTTCCCTCAAACAATTTACGTTTGCATGGGAATAATAATTCGGAATTGAGGTTTCTTTGGAAAACACGTTCAATTGGCTTCATTTAATTCAGATCAACGTCTGGGGGTGGGGAAGGACTCTGATTGGATAGCGACATAAACGTATTTACGTCTTTGGGAAAACACACTTCAGCTGCTACCGGCTTTTCTGTGTTCTCGGTTTGTCATTACGCAGTGGACACAAAGTTGTTTCGATGATAATGAAGCATCAGCTGGAGAATTCTATCCTCATGTTTTACTAGGGATGTAACAATAACCGAAATATTGTGATATCGTATCGTCAAAGGTCTCAGAATAATATCGTGGACCATCACAATATATCGAATCCCAAGACTCTTTGCTTAAATGAAGTTATGATTCAGAAATAATAAAACACAGAGGGAGCTACATAGACCATGATCCTTTGCTGCATGACGACATGAAGAAATAACTGTTCTCAGCACTTGGAAATCTTCATTCTTTGGATGAAGTCTTCTGAAGGCCTTTTTAGAGGAAAAAGGAGCAGATTCACAGTTTTTTGAGCCTCCACAAAATATTGCAATAAATCTGGTACGGTGAGATGTATTTGGTGAAAATCTGGTCCAGAGAGATTTGGATTTCGTTCCATCCCGAATGACAATAAATGTTGTACCAAATGACTGGTCAAAGCATTTTAGAATGTCAGTCTTGTTATTATGTAGAATATCGTAATATCATGAGCCTCTCCACCATATCGTGAGCTTTCCCACGATATCGCAATAAATATTGTACCGTGAGGTTCAGACCGTGACCATATCGTATCATGAGACTTGGATATTGTTACACACCTACACTTTACATCTGTGAGCTGAAGAGGAGTAGGGAAGACTGTCGAAGTCGGGAGGAAGAAGACAAACTGAGCAAACGGCTCCTTTACCTCAGCCCACGACTGCATCCTGCTCGCAAATCCAAAGAGCAGTGGATGAAAGTCCGAAGCCACAACTGGTAGAGCCGGATTGTTCGGATCGTGTCAGAAGGGCGACCCAACAAGCATGAATGACTGCAATTATTTTTAAGAAGAATAAACTTGTGGATTTCTAAATCTGAGAAAAATAAAAACTGGAGAAAAGTTGTCTTAAATCAAAGAGTCTGGATTTATTAAATCAACTGTGCGCACAATTATTGAGGAAATGAAAACAAAACCTTCTGTCCCTCAGGCGAGCTCCGTCTCTCTCTGATCTAAATGGCAAAACAAAAACAGGCTTCTTATACAGATGACAAACATTATCAAATTAACATGAGGTGATACATACCACAGAATATCTAAACAAGCTCCAAAGGAAGTCACTGTTCTACATGATGAGAATAAACAAAGCAACTGCAAAGCAACAGGAACAGTAGATCACACCAGTGCATGTGAGTGAGCAGGAAGACAGAAATGATTTAGCAGTTGTTAGTTAACAGATATCTAAAGCCATAAAATACATTATTTAGCTTAAATAGACCACAACAGAAAACAAGTAAAAGATTCCCACCACGTAAGCATTTAAATGATAGAGGAATAAATCAATTCAGCTTTGAAATCGGAATAAACCACCCACTTACTTCAGAATTAAGTTTAATTCCGAATATTCATTTTCATTCGGAATTAAGTGTTTACATGGTCTTTTTAAAGCAAAATAAATGACTTGAACACTACCACTTCATGACATCACATGGTGGAAAGGAGCATTTTGAGCTTTGGAGATGTAGACAGACTAAAGGTTTACTCAAGTATGTGTAAACACAACACACAACACATGGAAATACAGTTTAGATGATGGGAGAACACTAGTGCTTTGATCTCTTGGAATGATGCTGACACTGACACTCTGGAAGGAACGACAAGCAAATTGTGACAAACCACAAGCCCGTTTGCACAGTCTGCAGCGGGAATGAAAACCTTGATATTTTTTTCTGGTTTTGAACGCAGCAAATAATAAAGCACTAAAACAGGTCTGTGAACAGCAAGAGGATTCACCAAATGATACTTTCCAGCTCACTAAAAAAAATAGCCACTTTGCTGGTGCAGGGTCCATCATCTGCTTGTCTCCATGGAGATGTTATTGTTTTGCCTGAAATGTTTCACAGTATGGCATTCAACCGTTCTACCTTCATGGAGCCCAAACCAGGACAAGTGACAGGTCAGATCAGTGGAGAGGCGACCCCGCTCACAGTCAGAATGTCTGAAGAATTTCTAGGTATTTTTGGGCTCTAAAACCACCTGTGATTTTATGAATGTGTGTAAGGTAGAGCTGTTTAATGTCAAACGGTGGAACATTCCAAGCAGAGCAATGGAAACAAGAACATGACGGACCACCAACTACACCAACTTTATTAGTGCACAAAGTTCAAAATGAACATGTACAATGGTAATGAATCAAATTTGAGTTTTTCAGAACAATACGTATACAGTGGTCCCTCGTTTATCGTGGGGTTATCGTCTAAAGATAACCAGCAACAGGCGAAATCCACAAAGCTTGATTTTTTACAAGTATTATGTTATGTTATTGAGTGAATGGGCGAAGCTCCTCCTGTCCCCAAAACACACTCCTGACATCAGGCTGTATCCAAGCCCCCAGGCCGAAGGCATGGGCCATGTTTACAGCTGCTAAAATGAATGGAAATCAATGGGGGGTCAATGGCGGACCCCGACGAGATGACGGGCGCGGAAGGGCCCATCATTCACCAATGACCCCACGGTGACGTGGGGAATCTCGAGAGCTTTCAAAAAATGTATAATATACATTTCCTATGTTAAAGGATATATTGTTTTTGCTTTTTTATATTTTTATTTTGTTGGCACAGTCACTGTCACTGTATTTGGCATATACTGCACATATACTACACTAATACTGCACATATACTACACTAATACTGCACATATACTGCACATATACTGCACATATACTACACATATACTGCACATATACTGCACATATACTACACATATACTGCACATATACTGCACATATACTGCACATATACTACACATATACTACACATATACTGCACATATACTGCACATATACTACACATATACTGCACATATACTGCACATATACTGCACATATACTACACATATACTGCACATATACTGCACATATACTACACATATACTGCACATATACTGCACATATACTACACATATACTGCACATATACTGCACATATACTACACATATACTGCACATATACTGCACATATACTACACTCATACTGCACATATACTGCACATATACTGCACATATACTACACATATACTGCACATATACTGCACATATACTACACATATACTACACATATACTACACATATACTGCACATATACTACACATATACTGCACATATACTACACATATACTGCACATATACTACACATATACTACACATATACTGCACATATACTACACATATACTGCACATATACTGCACATATACTGCACATATACTACACATATACTGCACATATACTGCACATATACTGCACATATACTACACATATACTACACATATACTACACATATACTGCACATATACTACACATATACTGCACATATACTACACTAATACTGCACATATACTACACTAATACTGCACATATACTGCACATATACTGCACATATACTGCACATATACTGCACATATACTACATATACTGCACATATACTGCACATATACTGCACATATACTACACATATACTGCACATATACTGCACATATACTACACATATACTGCACATATACTGCACATATACTACACATATACTGCACATATACTGCACATATACTACACATATACTGCACATATACTGCACATATACTGCACATATACTACACATATACTGCACATATACTGCACATATACTACACATATACTACACATATACTACACATATACTGCACATATACTACACATATACTGCACATATACTACACTAATACTGCACATATACTACACTAATACTGCACATATACTACACATATACTACAGATATACTACACATATACTGCACATATACTATATATATACTGCACATATACGACACTGCACATATACTGCACATATACTGCACATATACTGCACATATACTACACATATACTGCACATATACTACACATATACTGCACATATACTGCACATATACTACACTAATACTGCACATATACTGCACATATACTGCACATATACTACACATATACTGCACATATACTGCACATATACTACACTAATACTGCACATATACTACACATATACTACACATATACTACACATATACTGCACATATACTACACATATACTACACATATACTGCACATATACTACACTAATACTACACTAATACTGCACATATACTACACATATACTACACATATACTGCACATATACTACACTAATACTACACTAATACTGCACATATACTACACATATACTGCACATATACTACACATATACTGCACATATACTGCACATATACTACACATATACTACACATATACTACACTAATACTACACTAATACTGCACATATACTACACATATACTGCACATATACTACACATATACTACACATATACTGCACATATACTACACTAATACTGCACATATACTACACATATACTGCACATATACTACACTCATACTACACTAATACTGCACATATACTACACATATACTGCACATATACTGCACATATACTGCACATATACTACACTAATACTACACTAATACTGCACATATACTACACATATACTACACATATACTACACATATACTACACATATACTACACATATACTGCACATATACTACACATATACTGCACATATACTACACTAATACTACACTAATACTGCACATATACTACACATATACTGCACATATACTACACATATACTACACATATACTGCACATATACTACACTAATACTACACTAATACTGCACATATACTACACATATACTGCACATATACTACACTAATACTACACTAATACTGCACATATACTACACATATACTGCACATATACTACACATATACTGCACATATACTACACATATACTACACATATACTGCACATATACTACACTAATACTACACTAATACTGCACATATACTACACATATACTGCACATATACTACACTCATACTACACTAATACTGCACATATACTACACATATACTGCACATATACTGCACATATACTGCACATATACTACACTAATACTACACTAATACTGCACATATACTACACATATACTGCACATATACTACACTAATACTACACTAATACTGCACATATACTACACATATACTGCACATATACTACACTCATACTACACTAATACTGCACATATACTACACATATACTGCACATATACTGCACATATACTACACTAATACTGCACATATACTACACATATACTGCACATATACTACACTAATACTGCACATATACTACACATATACTACACATATACTGCACATATACTGCACATATACTACACATATACTACACATATACTACACATATACTGCACATATACTACACATATACTGCACATATACTACACATATACTACACATATACTACACATATACTGCACATATACTGCACATATACTACACATATACTGCACATATACTACACATATACTACACATATACTACACATATACTACACATATACTGCACATATACTGCACATATACTGCACATATACTACACATATACTGCACATATACTGGACATATACTGGACATATACTACACATATACTGCACATATACTGCACATATACTGCACATATACTACAATAATGATGCACATATACTGCACATATACTAGACATATACTAGACATATACATATACTGCACATATACTGCACATATACTACACATATACTACACATATACTGCACATATACTGCACATATATTGCACATATATTGCACATATACTACACATATACTGCACATATACTACACATATATTGCACATATATTGCACATATACTGCACATATATTGCAAATATACTGCACATGTACTGCACATATACTACACATATACTACACATATACTGCACATATACTACACATATATTGCACATATACTACACATATACTGCACATATACTACACATACTGCACATGTACTGCACATATATTGCACATATATTGCACATATACTACACATATACTGCACATATACTGCACATATACTGCACATATACTACACATATACTGCACATATACTGCACATATACTGCACATATACTACACTAATACTACACATATACTGCACATATACTACACATATACTACACATATACTGCACATATACTGCACATATACTACACATATACTACACATATACTGCACATATACTGCACATATACTACACATATACTACACATATACTGCACATATACTGCACATATACTGCACATATACTGCACATATACTACACATATACTGCACATATACTGCACATATACTACACATATACTGCACATATACTACACATATACTGCACATATACTACACATATACTGCACATATACTGCACATATACTACACATATACTGCACATATACTACACATATACTGCACATATACTGCACATATACTACACATATACTGCACATATACTACACATATACTGCACATATACTGCACATATACTACACATATACTGCACATATACTGCAAATATATTGCACATATACTGCACATATACTACACATATAATGCACATATAATGCACACATACTGCACATATACTACACATATATTGCACATATATTACACTTCACATATACTGCACATATACTGCACATATACTACACAAATACTGCACATATACTACACTGCACATATGCTACACATATACTGCACATATACTACACTGCACATATACTGCACATATACTGCACTAATACTACACATATACTGCACATATACTGCACATATACTGCACATATACTACACATATACTTCACTAATACTACACATATACTAACACATATACTCCACATATACTACACATATACTGCACATATAATACACATATGATGCACATATACTACACTAATACTACACTAATACTACATATATACTGCACATATACTACACATATATTACACTAATACTACACATATACTACACATATACTACACTAATACTGCACATATCCTACACATATACTACACATATACTGCACATATACTACACATATACTGCACATATACTACACTCATACTACACTAATACTGCACATATACTACACATATACTGCACATATACTGCACATATACTACACTAATACTACACTAATACTGCACATATACTACACATATACTGCACATATACTGCACATATACTGCACATATACTACACTAATACTACACTAATACTGCACATATACTACACATATACTGCACATATACTACACTAATACTACACTAATACTGCACATATACTACACATATACTGCACATATACTACACTAATACTGCACATATACTACACATATACTACACATATACTACACATATACTGCACATATACTACACATATACTACACTAATACTGCACATATACTACACATATACTACACATATACTACACTAATACTGCACATATACTACACATATACTACACATATACTACACATATACTGCACATATACTACACATATACTGCACATATACTACACATATACTGCACATATACTGCACATATACTACACATATACTGCACATATACTGCACATATACTACATATATATATATACTACATATACTGCACATATACTACACATATACTGCACATATACATATACACATGTACTGCACATATACTACACATATACTGCACATATACTGCACATATACTACACATATACTGCACATATACTACACATATACTACACATATACTGCACATATACTGCACATATACTACACATATACTGCACATATACTACACATATACTGCACATATATTGCACATATACTACACAAAACTACACATATACTGCACTAATACTGCACATATACTGCACATATACTGCACATATACTGCACATATACTACACATATACTGCACATATACTACACATATACTGCACATATACTACACATATACTGCACATATACGACACTGCACATATACTGCACATATACTGCACATATACGACACATATACTGCACATATACTACACACATACTACACATATACTACACATACTGCACATAAACTACACATATACTACAAATATATTGCACATATACTACACATATACTGCACATATACTACACATATACTGCACATATACTGCACATATACTACACATATACTGCACATATACTGCACATATACTACACATATACTGCACATATACTACACATATAATACATTGAACTTATACTGCACATATACTGCACATATATTACACATATACTGCACATATACTACATATACTACACATATACTACACATATACTGGCACATATACTGCACATATACTTCACATATACGTTACATATACTTCACTTATAATATACTACACTAATACTACACATATACTGCACATATACGACACTGCACATATACTGCACATATACTGCACATATACTACACATATACTGCACATATACTACACATATACTACACTCCACATATACTGCACATATACTGCACATATACTACACATATACTGCACATATACTGCACATATACTGCACATATACTGCACATATACTGCACATATACTTCACATATACTGCACATATACTGCACATATACTACACATATACTACACATATACTGCACATATACTACACATATACTACACTCCACATATATCAAGACATATACTACACATATACTACACATATCGTGAATATGAATACACATATACTTGCACATATACTACACATATATTTACACATATACTGTACATATACTGTGCACATATAGTACTACACATATACTGCACTTTATATACTGCACATATACTACACATATACTATACATATACTGCACTTTATATACTTCACATATACTTCACAGATACTGCACTTATACTCACATATATCAGTACATATACACATATACTACACAAATACTGCACATATACTGTACATATACTACCCTAATACTGCAACATATACTGCACATATACTACACATATCCTACACATATACTGCACATATACTTATACATATATACTGCACATATACTGCACATATACTGCACATCACATATACTACACATATACTACATATACTACATTTATATACTGTACATATACTGCACATATACTGCACATATACTACACATATATACTGCATCATATACTGCACATATACTACACATTATACTGCACATATACTACACATATACTGCAGTATATATACTACACATATACTGCACATATACTACACATATACTACACATATACTGCACATATAATCTACACATATACTACACATATACTGCACATATACTGCACATATACTGCACATATACCTGCACATATACTCACACATATACTGCACATATACTGCACATATACTACACATATACTACACATATACTGCACATATACTGCACATATACTATACTGATATATTTATACATATATTTACATATTATATTTGTATTATATATTTGGTAATAATATATTACACACATATCGCACATATACTGCACACATATACTACATATACTACACATATACTGCACATATACCTACATATACATATACTGCATATTACTACACATATACTGCACATATACACAATACACACAATATACTTGGCACATATATCACACATATACTGCACATATACTGCACATATACTACACATATACTACACATATACTGCACATATACTTTTACATATACTGCACATATACTACACATATAGGCTACTTTTATACATATACTGCACATATACTGCACATATACTGCACATATACTGCACATATAGTACACATATACTACATTGCACATATACTACACATATATTGTATACTGGGCTTTACATATACTGCACATATACTACACATATACTGCACATATACTACACATATACTGCACATATACTGCACATATACTATACATATCACATATATATCACATATATTCTGCACATATACTACACATATACTACACATATACTGCACATATACTGCACATATACGTACACATATACTACACATATACTGGCACTAATACGTACATATACTGCACATATACTGGTACATTATACTATTTTATTATACTGCACATATACTACATATATACTTACACATACCACACACATACTACACATATACTACACATATACTGCACTTTTAATATACTGCACACATATACTGTTATACTCACACATATACTTGCACATATACTGCACATATACTGCACATATACTACACATATACTGCACACATATACTATTGCACATATACTGCACATATACTACACTATATACTACACATATACTGCACACATACTCACACATATACTCACAGCATATACTGCACACATACTGCATACATAAAATACACATATACTGCACATATACCACACATATGCTACATACTGCACATATACTGCACATATACTACACATATACACACATATACTACACATATACTACATATACTACACATATACTGCACATATACTGCACATATACTGTACACATATAATACACATATACTGCACATATACTGCACATATACTGCACATATACTGCACATATACTACACATATATACTGCACACATATACTACACATATACTGTGTACATATACTGCACATATACTGCACATATACTACACATATACTACACATATACTGCACATATATACTGCACATATATACTGCACATATACCACACACATATACTACACATTATACTGCACATATTGGCTATACTGCACATATACTACACACATACTGCACATATACTACATCATATTACTGCACATATACTGCACTTTATATCTACATATACTACATATACTGCACATATACTGCACATATACTACACATATACTACACATATACTCTTTACACATATACATACTGCACATATATACATATACTGCACATATACTGTATATTATACTACACATATACTGCACATATACTGCACATATACTACACATATATATATGCACACATATACTCACACATATACTGCACATTATTATAATACACATATACTGCACATATACTGCACATATACTTCACATATACATATACTACATATACTCACACATATTTGCAATATACTGCACATATACTGGCACATATACTGCACTATACATACTACACATATACTGCACATATACTACACATATACTTGCACATATACTACACATATACTACACATATCAGTAACACATATACTGCACATATACTGCACATATACTACACATATACTGCACATATACACATATACACATACTGCACACATATACTATATACTATTATATACTACACATATACTACACATACTATAACATATACTGCACATATACTACACATATAACATATACTGCACATATACTGCACACATATACTGCACATATACTACACATATACTGCACATATACTGCACTTTATATACTACATATTCTTTATATACTGCACATATACTGCATATACTACACATTATACTGCACATATACTGCACATATACTGCACATATACTACACATATACTGCACATATACCGCACACATACTACACATATACCGCACACATATACTGTACACATATACTGCACATATACTGCACCTATACTGCACTATATATATATACTATATATATACATATATATCACACATATACTACACATATACTACACATATACTGCACATATACTACAACATATACTGCACATATACTACACATATATATACACATATATCTTGCACATATACTACATATACTATACATATACTGCACATATACTACATATACTGCACATATGTACCACATATACTACTGCACATTGATACCACACTTTTATATACTGCACATATACTCACATATACTGCACATATACTGCACATATATATATACACATATATCTGCACATATATTCATAATATATACTAAAATGAATATACTACATATACTGCAACACATACTGCACATATACTACACATATACTATACTACATATACTGCACATATACTGCACATATATCATAACATATACTGCACATATACTGCACATATACTACACATATACTGCACATATACTCAACATATACTACACATACTACTACATATACTGCACATATACTGCACATATACTGCACATATACTGCACATATACTGCACATATACTGGTACATATACTGCACATATACTACACATATACTGCACATATACTGCAGCATATACTCACACATATACTGCACATATACTGCACATATACTACACATATACTACACATATACTATACCATATACTGCACTTTATCATACTACATATATACTGCACATATACTGCACATATACTATTACATATACTACACATATACTCTGCACATATACTCACACATATACTACACATACTGCACTATATACTGCACATATACTGCACATATACTACACATATAGGCTAATGGCACATATACTGCACATATACTATACATATACTGCACATATACTGCACACATATACTGCACATATACTGCACACATACTACACATATACTACACATTATACTACACATATACTACACATAGTTTGCACTACATACTGCACATATACTACACATAAATACTGCACATATACTGCACATATACTGCACATATAATTACATGCACATATACTGCACATATACTCGCACATATACTCGGCACATATATACTGCACATATACTACACATATACTGCACATATACTACACATATACTGCACATTATACTGCACATATACTACACATATACTGCACATTATACTGCACATGATACTATCAAATATATCACTAATATTATACTGCACATATACTGCACATATACTGCACATATACTGCACATATACTGCACATATACTGCACATATACTACACATATACTACACATATACTGCACATATACTGCACATATACTGCACATATACTACACATATACTGCACATATACTAGACATAACCTGCACATATACTGCACATATACTACACATATACTACACATATACTGCACATATACTACACATATACTACACATATACTACACATATACTGCACATATACTACACATATACTACACATATACTGCACATATACTGCACTCATACTACATATACTACACATATACTCACACATATACTGCACATATAGTATACATATACTGCACATATACTGCACATATACTACACTAATAACCTGCACATATACTACACATATACACATATACTACACATATATCAGTACATATACTGCACATATACTACACATATACTTACATATACTACACCATGGGTTACACTAATACTGCACATATACTCACACATATACTTACACATATACTACTGGCACATATACTACACATTAAATACTGCACATATACTGCACATATACTACATATACATATACTGTACATATACTACACATTAATACTGCACATATACTACACACATATACTACACATATACTGCACATATACTACACATATACTACACATATACTACACTAATACTGCACTACATATACTGCACATATACTGCACATATACTGCACATATACTACACATTTATACTACACACATATACTGTATACATACTGCACATATACTGCACATAATACTACACATATACTGCACATATACTACACATATACTGCACACATATACTACACTAATATACTGCACATATACTGGCACATATACTCGCACATTACATACTGCACATGTATACTACACATATACTACACTAATACTACACATATACTGCACATATACTACACATATACTACACATATACTGCACATATACTGCACATATACTACACATATATCACACATATAGGGTTAATGCACATATACTGCACATATACTGCACATATAATACACTACTACACTTATAATGCACTTTTACTCCACATATACTACACTTATACTTCACATATACTGCACATATACTAACCATATACTACACATATACTACACTAATATTGCACATATACTGCACATATACTGCACAAATACTACACATATACTGCACATATACTGCACATATACTACACATATATTGCACATATACTGCACATATACTGCACATATACTACATTAATACTGCACATATACTACACATATACTGCACAGATATATCGTACATACTGCACATATAACCTGCACATATACTACACATATACTGGCACATATATACTGTACATATACTGCACATATACTACACACATATACTGCACATATACTGCAATAATATACTGCAATACTACACATATACTACACATATACTGCACATATACTATACATATACTGGCACAATAATACTGCACATAATTAATTAATACTGCACATATACTTACACACATATACTTCACATATACTGCACATATACTGCACATATACTACACATATACTACACATATACTGCTTACATATACTGCATGTACACTGTAACCTGGTTAATACACATATACTGCACATATACTGCACATATACTGGCACATATACTGCACATATACTCACACATATACTACACATATACTATACACATATACTACACATATACTGCACATATACATATACACATATACTGCACATATACTACACATATACTACACATATACTGCACATATACTACACATATACTGCACATATACTACACATATATATACTGCACATATACTGGCACATTAATACTACACTAATACTGCACTATACTGCACATATACTACACTAATATACTGCCGTAACATATACTGCATATATATCATACATTATACTATTTATATACTACACATATATCACACATATACTGCACATATACTACACATCATACTACACTAATACTGCACATATCACATATACTACACATATACTACACATATACCTCTACACATATACTGCACATATACATACATATACTACACATACTGTACTAATACTGCACATATACTACACATAATACTGCACATATACGGCAAATATACTACACATATATTACAACATATACTCTTTTATATACTACACATAATGCATATACTGCACATATACCACACATATACTACACATATACTGCACATATACTCAAAATATATACCTTTGTATGTACATATATCTGCACATATACTGCACATATAGGCTATACATATACTACATATACTACACATATATCACATATATATTTACACATATACTGCACATATATCAACATATGTTATTTGACATAACCTGCACATATACTGCACATATATTTAACTTATACTAAACATATAATACACATATACTGCACATATACTGCACATATACTACACATATACAAAATATATACTACACATATACTACACATATACTGCACATATACTACACATATACTATTCACATATGGCTACAATATATACTACACATATACTGCACATATACTACACATATACTACACATATACTGCACATATACTGCACATATATCATTACATTATTACTACACATAACCCAAAACATACTGCACATATACTGCACTATATACTGCACATATACTAGACATAACCTGCAATACTTATACGTACATATACTGCACATATACTTACATTATTAATACTACAAGCACATATACTGCACATATACACTACACATATACTACACATATATACTACACATATACTACACCTAATATATACTACATATACATACCGGCACATATACTACTAATATACTGCACATATTACCTACACATATACTCGGCACACATATACTGCACATATACTGCACACTAATACTGCACATATAATTACACTAATACTACACATATACTGCACATATACTCACACATATACTACACATACATACTGCAACATATACCGCACATATACTGTATAATATACTTTACACATATACTATCGTACATATATCATAATATTATACTACATATACTGCATATACTACTACAAATATCTTTTACATATACTACACATATACTGCACTAATATATCATACATATACTACACATATACTGCACATATACTACACTAATACTACACATAATACACATATACTGAAAACATATACTGCACATATACAGTACACTCATACTACACATATACTACACATATAATACACATATACTACACATATAATGCACATATACTCCACATAATACTACACATATACTACACATATATCTACATAGAGTACTGCACATATACTGCACATAATACTACACATATACTACACATATACTACATATATATCACACATATACTAACATATATACTGCACATATACTACACATATACTACACATACTATCGCACATATACTGCCACATATACCACACATATACTACACATATACTACACATATACTACAATTATACTGCACATATACCGCACATATACTCGCACATATACTGTTTTATATACTACACATATACTACACATATACTACAACATATACTACACATATACTGCAATAATATACTACACATATGTACTACACCATAATAATAGTAATACTACAATAATATACACATATATCGTACTACATATCAACATACTACACATATACTATACATTATACTGCACACATATACTACACATATACTGCACATAATACTGCACATATACTACACACATACTACACATCTGCTACCACACATTATACTACACATATACAACACACATAATGGCAATACATATCACACACATACAACACATATACTACACATACTACACATATACTACACATATACTACACATATACCGCACATATTTACGCATATACTACCACATATACTGCACATATTATACTACACATATACTACACATATGTCACACTCTTTATATACTGCACATATGTCACATATATACATATACATATACGTACACATATACTACACATATACTTTACATATACTATGTATATATATATACTATATATACTGTATATACTACACATATACTGCACATATACTGGCTACATATACTACACATATACTACTTTTATATACTGTACATATACTACACATATACTGGGCACATATACTGCACACATACCACACATGATACTGCACATATACTACTTTACATATATCACATATACTGCACATGTACTACACATATACTGCACAATGTATACTGCACATATACTGGTATATATATCTGCACATATATATGCTACATATACTACACATATACTACACATATACTACACATATACTACACATATAATACATATATACTGCACATATACTACACATATACTACACATATACTGTTAATTAATACTATATTCATATACTGCATATACTGGATATATAACATACACATATACTTGCACATATACTATGTATACTACATATACTATTTTATACTACACATATACAACATATATCACATATACTACACATATACTGCACATATACTACACAAGACTGCACATATACTGCACATATACTGTACTTTTATATACTACACATATATAACACATATACTGCACATATACTGCATTATACTACATAATACATATACTGCACATATACTGCACATACTGCACATATACTGCACATATAATACACTATAATGTACATATACTGCACATATACTGCACATATACTGGCTACACATATAATGCACATATACACACATATACTACACATATACTACACTATATACTTACACATATACTGCACATATACTGCACATATACTGCACATTATTACTGCACATATACTACACATATACTTACATATATACTGCACATATACTACACATATACTGCACATATACTACACATATACTGCACATATACTGTACATATACCACTAATACTACACTCATATACTGTTTGTATACTGCACATATACTACACACATACTGTACACATACTCACACATATACAACATACATACTGCAATATTCACATATACAACACATATACTAGCCATATACTACACATATTAGCACATTAATACACATATAATACACATATACAAATACATATACTGCACATATACTCACACATATACTACACATATACTGCACATATACTACACATATACTACACATATACTACTTTATATACTACATATATACTGCACATATACAAATATATATAATACTACACATATACTATACATATACTGCACATATACTACACATATACTACACATATA
This sequence comes from Odontamblyopus lacepedii, assembly GCA_034769755.1. Lineage (NCBI taxonomy): Eukaryota > Metazoa > Chordata > Actinopteri > Gobiiformes > Gobiidae > Odontamblyopus > Odontamblyopus lacepedii. The sequence continues at coordinate 45,495,781 of CM068345.1, read as the reverse complement.
CTACACATATACTACACATATACTACACAGCACACATACTACACATATACTACACATATACTACACATATACTGCAATATACTAGCACATATACATGCACATTAATACTGGGGTACACATATACTACACATATATCTACACATATACTGTACATATACTGCACATATACTCACACATATATCATTAATATATTGCACATATACTGTACAGACATAATGGACATATATATACTGCACATATACTACACATATACTTACATATACTGCACATATATCACACACATACTGCACATATACTGCACATATACTGCATATATACCTACACTAATACTGCACATACTGCTACATATACTACACATATACCAATAGATCACATATACTGCACATATACTACATATTTTAATAAGACAGACTATACTACATGATACTACACATATATTATACATATACTGCACATATACTGCACATATACTACACATATACATACACATATACACATATACTCAAAATATATATCGTACAATATACTGTTACACATATACTACACATATACTTCACATATACTGCACATATACTATACATATACTGCACATATACTGCACATATACTACTTTATATACTACACATATACTACACATATACTGCACATATACTACACATATGTCGCACATATACTTACTACATTGTATACACATATACTGCTACACATATACTGCACATATACTGCAACATATACTGCACATATACTGCACATATACTGCACATAAACTACTACTGATATACTACACATATACTGCACATATACTGCACACATATACGTACATATACTGCACATATACAC
>CM068345.1:45461421-45494841 GCA_034769755.1 Odontamblyopus lacepedii | reverse complement strand
ATAGCTGAATTTTTAAAATAACTGTCACGGTTTACGTGCGGCGAAGCTGCAAAATTTGTTCAGATTTTTGGCAATTTTCTAACGTCAAAATTTGCTCCCGTTCGGCCATAAAAAGTCCGATTCGGCTCAAATTTGAATCACTTGTAAAACTTTTGTGCCAAAGCCGACTAATTGTGACACGAGCAAAAATGGTGTGATAGCGCCCCCTACAGAACACCACAAAATTTTGCATGGAGGGCCAAATTTTAGTTTTTAGAAAATGTACCAAATTTTGTACAAAATTGCTTTGGGCCATCTCAATCAAAAAAGCAAATGTAAACCATATGATATTTTTAACCGTGTTGCCATGGTGATCTTGAAAGCTCTAATGTTATCTAATGAGAAATATCAGATAAATTCCCATTCATGACAAATATTTTACTTTCACAGAATATTCTCATATTAGGCTCAATGACTCTTCATGTCATCCTGATCAAAAAAGTCAATGACAACCATATTGTATATTTCACTGGGTTGCCTTGGCGATGCACCAAATCCTCCATGTTATCCTTATGGGAAAATTTCAACAATTTCTTACTTTTCAAAGTGATATAACGGCTTAATAGTTTAATTGAAGAATGTGAAATTTGGCACAGTGATTCTTCAGGTCAGTCCAAACAAAAAAGTCCGAGGGGCCAAAGTTGTATTTTGCACGGTGTTGCCATGGCGATGTCCCAAATTGCCCATATTCGTCAATGTTAACACATCAGGATCTCCAGTGTCTGTGGACTTTATGTGTTTAGTGAGAAGTTCAGCCCAAAGCCACAAACACACAGAGACAAGAGGCTCATCAGCGCCACCCGGGGGAGCGTCAGCGCCACCCGGGGGAGCGGCGGGTCGGCCGAGTGCGATCGCGATGACCCGCGAGGAGCGTTCGATGCCGCTATGGCGGCTTTAATTCTTTTTTCTTCTGCTCTTTGAGCTCTAATTTGACCCCCTGAACACGCTCAAAAACTCACCAAATTTTGCCCAAAATTCAGAAGTGGCGAAAAATTTGTTAAAATATATATTGCATGTATGGGTATAAAAAGTGGCGCGACAAGCCACCTGCAAAAGTCAAAATACATTGCGCCTATGGGAGACATCCTGACGTAAAGTTTGTCGTACAGTCACGAAATTCGGTACAGACATTCCTCATGTGAAAACAGAAAAAAAATAGTATTATGGCCACGCCCCCTGACAAACCAGAAGGCGGCCATCTTGGATTGAAATAAAAAAGTTCCGGAGTCAGCATTTTCGCTCACGTCGCATTTGAACGACCTCCTCTGACGGCGCTTCACCCACAGGGTCAAAATCGGCGTACATCAACTAGAGAAGTGGGGCATCAAGCGATAGCTGAATTTTTAAAATAACTGTCACGGTTTACGTGCGGCGAAGCTGCAAATTTTGTTCAGATTTTTGGCAATTTTCTAATGTCAAAATTTGCTCCCGTTCGGCCATACAAAGTCCGATTGTGCTCAAATTTGAATCACTTGTAAAACTTTCTTGCCAAAGCTGATTAATTGTGACACGAGCAAAATTGGTGTGATAGCGCCCCCTGCAGGACAGAATTAAATTTTGCATGGACGGTCAAAATTTTACTTTTTCTAAAATGTACCAAATTTTGTACAAAATTACTTTGGGCCATCTCAATCAAAAAAGCCAATGTAAACCATATGGTATTTTTAACCGTGTTGCCATGGTGATGCACGAAACCTCCAATGTTATCCTAATGGAAAATATCAGATAAATTCCCATTCATGAAAAATATATTACTTTTCACAGATATTCTCAAATTTGGCACAATTTACTCTTCATGTCATCCCGATCAAAAAAGTCAATGACAACCATATGGTATATTTCACTGGGTTGCCATGGCGATGCGCCAAAGCCTCCATGTTATCCTTATGGGAAAATTTCAACAATTTCTTACTTTTCAAAGTGATATAACGTCTTATTAGTTTCATTCAAGAACGTGAAATTTGGCACAGTGATTCTTCAGGTCAGTCCGAACAAAAAAGTCCGGGGGGCCAAAGTTGTATTTTGCACGGTGTTGCCATGGCGATGTCCCAAATTGCCCATATTCGTCAATGTTAACACATCAGTATCTCCAGTGTGTGTGGACTTTATGTGTTTGGTGGCAAGTTCAGCCCAAAGCCACAAACACACAGAGACAAGAGGCTCATCAGCGCCACCCGGGGGAGCGTCAGCGCCACCAGGAGGCGTCAGCGCCACCCGGGAGCGCTGGTCGGCCGAGTGCGATCTGCGGCCGGCGAGGGCCGTTCGATGCCGCTGCGGCTTTAATTAGGCCCAGCCCCTACAGGGCGTAGGGCCTACAGCTCAAGAACGATGATGCCTGGGCTAAGCCCAGGCATCATCGTTAACTGTCTTACGGGTTCAGCGCGGCGCTGAACTTCGCTACTCCTCGCTCTCTCCGTGAACAGCAGTATTCTAGCAACCCATGCCGAAGGCATGGGACATGCATATTTGTTCTTGCTAACAAGTCATCGTCAACATTGGAGTGAATGGGCGAAGCCCATTCACTCAATGTTGACAAAAGTAGCAGAAGCGCCTCCTGTCCCCAAAACACACTCCTGACATCAAGCTGTATCAAGCCCCATGCGAAGGCATGGGCCATATTACAGCTGCCAAAATGAACGGAAATCACTGGGGGTCAATGAGAGAGTCCGACGAGATGGTGAATGACGGGCGCGTAAGCGCCCGTCATTCACCAATGACCCCACGGTGACGTGGGGAAGCTCGAGAGCTTTCAAAAAATGTATAATATGTCTTTCCTATGTAAAAGGATATATTGTTTTTGCTAAAATTATTATTTTTTTTTTTTTTATTTATTATTATTTATTCTTTTTTCTTATTCTATTTGAGCTATAATTTGACCCCCTGAACACGCGAAAAAACAAACCAAATTTTGCCCAAAATTCAGAAGTGGCGAAAAATTTGATAAAATATATATTGCATGTATGGGTATAAAAAGTGGCGCGACAGCTCACCTGCAAAAGTCAAAATACATTGCGCCTATGGGAGATGTCCCGACGTAAAGTTTGTCGTACAGTCACGAAATTCGGTACAGACATTCTTCATATGAAAACAGAAAAAAAATATTATTATGGCCACGCCCCCTGACAAACCAGAAGGCGGCCATCTTGGATTGAAATAAAAAAGTTGCAGAGTCAGCATTTTCGCTCACGTCGCATTTGAACGAACTCCTCTGAAGGCGCTTCACCCACAGGGGTCAAAATCGCGACATCAACTAGAGAAGTGGGGCATCAAACGATAGCTGAATTTTTAAAATAACTGTCACGGTTTACGCGCGGCGAAGCTGCAAAATTTGTTCAGATTTTTGGCAATTTTCTAACGTCAAAATTTGCTCCCGTTCGGCCATGAAAAGTCCGATTTGGCTCAAATTTTAATCACTTGTAAAACTTTTGTGCCAAAGCCGACTAATTGTGACACGAGCAAAAATGGTGTGATAGCGCCCCCTGCAGGACACAATAAAATTTTGCATGGACGGTCAAAATTTTAGTTTTTCGAAAATGTACCAAATTTGCCCCAAAATTACTTTAGGTCATCTCAATCAAAAAAGCCAAAGTAAACCATATCGTATTTTTAACCGTGTTGCCATGGTGATGCGAGAAATCTCCAATGTTATCCTAATGGTAAAGATGAGATAAATTCCCATTCATGAAAAATATTTTACTTTCACAGAATATTCTCAAATTTGGCTCAATGACTCTTCATGTCATCCCGACCAAAAAAGTCAATGACAACCATATGGTATATTTCACAGGGTTGCCATGGCGATGCGCCAAAGCCTCCATGTTATCCTTATGGGAAAATTTCAACAATTTCTTACTTTTCAAAGTGATATAGCGTCTTATTACTTTCATTCAAGAATGTGAAATTTAGCACAGTGATTCTTCAGGTCAGTCCGAACAAAAAGTCTGGGGGGCCAAAGTTGTATTTTGCACGGTGTTGCCATGGCGATGTCCCAAAGTGCCCATATTCGTCAATGTTAACACATCAGTATCTCCAGTGTGTGTGGACTTTATGTGTTTGGTGGCAAGTTCAGCCCAAAGCCACAAACGCACAGAGGCAAGAGGCTCATCAGCGCCACCCGGGGGAGTGTCAGCACCACCTGGGAGCGTCGGGTCGGCGAGTGCGATCTGGCGACCAGTAGGGCCGTTCGATGCCGCTATGCGGCTTTAATTTATTTATTAGGCCGAGCCCTACAGGGCGTAGGGCCTGTTGCTCATAGCGATGATGCCTGGGCGGCCCAGGCATCATCGTGCTAACTGTCTTCACGGTTCAGCGCGAAGCGCTGAACCGGCCCCTCGATCGCACTCACCGTGAACAGCAGTATCCTAGCAACCCATGCCGAAGGCATGGGACATGCATATTTGTTCTTGCTAACAAGTCATCGTCAACATTGAGTGAATGGGCGAAGCCCATTCACTCAATGTTGACAAAAGTAGCGCGAAGCGCCTCCTGTTCCTAAAACACACTCCTGACATCAAGCTGTATCTAAGCCCCCATGCCGAAGGCATGGCCCATATTTATAGCTGCTAAAATGAATGGAAATCAATGGCGGGTCAATGGCGGACCCTGACGAGATGGTGAATGACGGGCGCGTAAGCGCCCGTCATTCCTAATATTTCACGGTGACGTGGGGAAGCTCGAGAGCTTTCAAAAAATGTATAATATGTGTTTCCTATGTAAAAGGATATATTGTTTTTGCTAAAATTATTATTATTTTTATTTATTTTTATTTATTTATTCTTTTTTCTTCTGCTCTTTGAGCTCTAATTTGACCCCCTGAACACGCTCAAAAACTCACCAAATTTTGCCCAAAATTCAGAAGTGGCGAAAAATTTGATAAAATATATATTGCATGTATGGGTATAAAAAAGTGGCGCGACAGTGCCACCTACAAAAGTCAAAATACATTGCGCCTATGGGAGACGTCCCGACGTAAAGTTTGTCGTACAGTCACGAAATTCGGTACAGACATTCCTCATGTCAAGACAGAAAAAAAATATTATTATGGCCACGCCCCCTGACAAACCAGAAGGCAGCCATCTTGGATTGAAATTAAAAAGTTGCCGAGTCAGCATTTTCGCTCACGTCGCATTTGAACGAACTCCTCTGAAGGCGCTTCACCCACAGGGGTCAAAATCGTCGTACATCAACTAGAGAAGTGGGGCATCAAATGATAGCTGAATTTTTAAAATAACTGTCATGGTTTACGTGCGGCGAAGCTGCAAAATTTGGTCAGATTTTTTGCAATTTTCTAACGTCAAAATTTGGTCCCGTTCAGCCATACAAAGTCCGATTCAACTCAAATTTTAATCACTTGTAAAACTTTTGTGCCGGGTTTGACTAATTGTGACACGAGCGAAAATGGTGTGATAGCGCCCCCTACAGAACACCACAAAATTTTGCATGGAGGGCCAAATTTTAGTTTTTCGAAAATGTACCAAATTTGCCCCAAAATTACTTTAGGTCATCTCAATCAAAAAAGCCAATGTAAACCATATGATATTTTTAACCGTGTTGCCATGGTGATGCGCGAAAGCTCCAATGTTATCCTAATGGGAAAGATCAGATAAATTCCCATTCATGAAAAATATTTTACTTTCACAGAATATTCTCATATTTGGCACAATGACTCTTCATGTCATCCCGATCAAAAAAGTCAATGACAACCATATGCTATATTTCACTGGGTTGCCATGGCGATGCGCCAAACCCTCCATGTTATCCTTATGGGAAAATTTCAACAATTTCTTACTTTTCAAAGTGATATAACGTCTTATTAGTTTCATTCAAGAATGTGAATTTTGGCACAGTGATTCTTCAGGTCAGTTTGAACAAAAAAGTCCGGGGGGCCAAAGTTGTATTTTGCACGGTGTTAGCATGGCGATGTCCCAAAGTGCCCATATTTGTCACTGTTAACACATCAGTATCTCCAGTGTGTGTGGACTTTGTGTTTAGTTCAGCCCAAAGCCACAAACACACAGAGACAAGAGGCTCATCAGCGCCACCCGGGGGAGCGTCGGCGCCACCCGGGGGAGCGTCGGGTCGGCCGAGTGCGATGCGCGGCCCGCGAGGGCCGTTCGATGCCGCTTGCGGCTTTAATTTTTATTCTTTTTTCTTCTGCTCTTTGAGCTCTAATTTGACCCCCTGAACACGCTCAAAAACTCACCAAATTTTGCCCAAAATTCAGAAGTGGCGAAAAATTTGATAAAATATATGTTGCATGTATGGTTATAAAAAAGTGGCGCGACAGCGCCACCTGCAAAAGTCAAAATACATTGCGCCTATGGGAGACGTCCCGACGTAAAGTTTGTCGTACAGTCACGAAATTCGGTACAGACATTCCTCATGTCAAGACAGAAAAAAAATATTATTATGGCCACGCCCCCTGACAAACCAGAAGGCAGCCATCTTGGATTGAAATGAAAAAGTTGCCGAGTCAGCATTTTTAAGCTCCGCGTCGCATTTGAGCGAACTCCTCTGAAGGCGCTTCACCCACAGGGGTCAAAATCGGCGTACATCAACTAGAGAAGTGGGGCATCAAACGATAGCTGAATTTTAAAAATAACTGTCACGGTTTACGCGCGGCGAAGCTGCAAAATTTTTTCAGATTTTTTGCAATTTTCTAACGTCAAAATTTGCTCCGTTCGCCATACAAAGTCGATTGGGCTCAAATTTGAATCACTTGTAAAACTTTCGTGCCAAAGCCGATTAATTGTGACACGAGCAAAATTGGTGTGATAGCGCCCCCTACAGAACACCACAAACTTTTGCATGGAGGGCCAAATTTTAGTTTTTCGAAAATTTACCAAATTTGCCCCAAAATTACTTTAGGTCATCTCAATCAAAAAAGCCAATCTAAACCATATGATATTTTTAACCGTGTTGCCATGGTGATGCCCAAAATCTCCAATGTTATCCTAATGGGAAATATCAGATAAATTCCCATTCATGACAAATATTTTACTTTCACAGAATATTCTCAAATTTGGCACAATGACTCTTCCTGTCATCCCGATCAAAAAAGTCAATGACAACCATATGGTATATTTCACTGGGTTGCCATGGCGATGCGCCAAAGCCTCCATGTTATCCTTATGGGAAAATTTCAACAATTTCTTACTTTTCAAAGTGATATAGCGTCTTATTAGTTTCATTCAAGAACGTGAAATTTGGCACAGTGATTCTTCAGGTCAGTCCGAACAAAAAAGTCCGGGGGGCCAAAGTTGTATTTTGCACGGTGTTGCCATGGCGATGTCCCAAAGTGCCCATATTCGTCAATGTTAACACATCAGTATCTCCAGTGTGTGTGGACTTTATGTGTTTGGTGGCAAGTTCAGCCCAAAGCCACAAACACACAGAGACAAGAGGCTCATCAGCGCCACCCGGGGGAGCGTCAGCGCCACCCGGGGGAGCGTCAGCGCCACCCGGGGGAGCGTCGGGTCGGCCGAGTGCGATGCGCGGCCCGCGAGGGCCGTTCGATGCCGCTTGCGGCTTTAATTTTTATTCTTTTTTCTTCTGCTCTTTGAGCTCTAATTTGACCCCCTGAACACGCTCAAAAACTCACCAAATTTTGCCCAAAATTCAGAAGTGGCGAAAAATTTGATAAAATATATGTTGCATGTATGGTTATAAAAAAGTGGCGCGACAGCGCCACCTGCAAAAGTCAAAATACATTGCGCCTATGGGAGACGATCGACGTAAAGTTTGTCGTGACAGTCACGAAATTCGGTACAGACATTCCTCATGTCAAGACAGAAAAAAAATATTATTATGGCCACGCCCCCTGACAAACCAGAAGGCAGCCATCTTGGATTGAAATGAAAAAGTTGCCGAGTCAGCATTTTCGCTCACGTCGCATTTGAACGAACTCCTCTGAAGGCGCTTCACCCACAGGGGTCAAAATCGGCGTACATCAACTAGAGAAGTGGGGCATCAAACGATAGCTGAATTTTAAAAATAACTGTCACGGTTTACGCGCGGCGAAGCTGCAAAATTTTTTCAGATTTTTTGCAATTTTCTAACGTCAAAATTTGCTCCCGTTCGGCCATACAAAGTCCGATTGGGCTCAAATTTGAATCACTTGTAAAACTTTCGTGCCAAAGCCGATTAATTGTGACACGAGCAAAATTGGTGTGATAGCGCCCCCTACAGAACACCACAAACTTTTGCATGGAGGGCCAAATTTTAGTTTTGAAAATTTACCAAATTTGCCCCAAAATTACTTTAGGTCATCTCAATCAAAAAAGCCAATCTAAACCATATGATATTTTTAACCGTGTTGCCATGGTGATGCCCAAAATCTCCAATGTTATCCTAATGGGAAATATCAGATAAATTCCCATTCATGACAAATATTTTACTTTCACAGAATATTCTCAAATTTGGCACAATGACTCTTCCTGTCATCCCGATCAAAAAAGTCAATGACAACCATATGGTATATTTCACTGGGTTGCCATGGCGATGCGCCAAAGCCTCCATGTTATCCTTATGGGAAAATTTCAACAATTTCTTACTTTTCAAAGTGATATAGCGTCTTATTAGTTTCATTCAAGAACGTGAAATTTGGCACAGTGAATCTTCAGGTCACTCCGAACAAAAAAGTCCGGGGGGCCAAAGTTGTATTTTGCACGGTGTTGCCATGGCGATGTCCCAAAGTGCCCATGTTTGTCTATGTTGGCACATCAGCATTTCCAGTGTCTGTGGACTTTGTGTTTGGTGAGAAATTCAGCCCAAAGCCACAAACACACAGAGACAAGAGGCTCATCAGCGCCACCCGGGGGAGCGTCGGGTCGGCCGAGTGCGATCTTGTGACCCTTGAGGGCCGTTCGATGCCGCTTGCGGCTTTAATTTTTATTTATTCTTTTTTCTCCTGCTCTTTGAGCTCTAATTTGACCCCCTGAACACGCTCAAAAACTCACCAAATTTTGCCCAAAATTCAGAAGTGGCGAAAAATTTGATAAAATATATATTGCATGTATGGGTATAAAAAAGTGGCGCGACAGCGCCACCTGCAAAAGTCAAAATACATTGCGCCTATGGGAGATGTCCCGACATAAAGTTTGTCGTACAGTCACGAAATTCGGAACAGACATTCTTCATGTGAAAACAGAAAAAAAATATTATTATGGCCACGCCCCCTGACAAACCAGAAGGCAGCCATCTTGGATTGAAATAAAAAAGTTGCTGAGTCAGCATTTTCACTCACGTCGCATTTGAACGAACTCCTCTGAAGGCGCTTCACCCACAGGGGTCAAAATCGGCGTACATCAACTAGAGAAGTGGGACATCAAACGATAGCTGAATGTTTAAAATAACTGTCACGGTTTACGCCCGGCGAAGCTGCAAAATTTGTTCCGATTTTTTGCAATTTTCAAATGTCAAAATTTGCTCCCGTTCGGCCATACAAAGTCCGATTCAACTCAAATTTTAATCACTTGTAAAACTTTTGTGCCAAAGCCGACTAATTGTGACAGGAGCAAAAATGGTGTGATAGCGCCCCCTGCAGGACAGAATTAAATTTTGCATGGACGGTCAAAATTTTAGTTTTTAGAAAATGTACCAAATTTTGTACAAAATTACTTTGGGCCATTTCAATCAAAAAAGCCAATGTAAACCATATGGTATTTTTAACCGTGTTGCCATGGTGATGCGGAAGCTCAATGTTATCCTAATGGGAAATATCAGATAAATTCCCATTCATGAAAAATATTTTAATTTCACAGAATATTCTCATATTTGGCTCAATGACTCTTCATGTCATCCCGATCAAAAAAGTCAATGACAACCATATGGTATATTTCACTGGGTTGCCATGGCGATGCGCCAAAGCCTCCATGTTATCCTTATGGGAAAATTTCAACAATTTCTTACTTTTCAAAGTGATATAGTGTCTTATTAGTTTCATTCAAGAATGTGAAATTTGGCACAGTGATTCTTCAGGTCAGTCCGAACAAAAAAGTCCGGGGGGCCAAAGTTGTATTTTGCACGGTGTTGCCATGGCGATGTCCCAAAGTTCCCATGTTAATCAATGTTGGCAAATCAGCATATCCAGTGTGTGTGAACTTTATGTGTTTAGTGACAAGTTCAGCCCAAAGCCACAAACACACAGAGACAAGAGGCTCATCAGCGCCACCCGGGGGAGCGTCGGGTCGGCCGAGTGCGACGCGCGGCCCGCGAGGGCCGTTCGATGCCGCTTGCGGCTTTAATTTATTTTTATTCTTTGTGCTTTGGTTGTTTTTTAGCAGCTTTTTTTGTATTTTACTGACCAAGTCACAATTTATGCCTCTTTTTACCGTTTGCAGGGATTAAACTGATCAAAAATATAGACACCTGGAACGTTTCTTGTATAAAACTGGAACAAGTCACTGGTTTTTCATAAATCTGCTGGGACGGGGGACCCAGCCTGACCCTAACCCTGTCTCAAAGCTCAAAACTGGGATTGCCCTGGCTAAACCGGGATGTCTGGTCACCCTACCTTATGATATCAACTTTTTCATTTTTTTTTTTTTTTCAAGTTAACAGCTCCTTTAACCTTTTATTCAGTAGAGCAGGGGCCTCCAACCTTTCACTCCTGGTGAGCTACTTCTAAAAGCTGGAAGTGGCAGAGAGCGACTCCTGTATTTAGATGCCTATAAAATATAAATCAATCTATCATGCACAATATCAGCCATGTGATCAGATTTAAATGTGATGTATTTAAGTGTAATGTGTTTAACTCCTACATCCTTTGGGGAGCTACTTGGAACAGGGTGAAGAGCTCCCGAGGTACAGGTTAGAGACCCCTGCAGTGGGGAGTTAAAGTTCCAGGGCTGGAGGGGTGGACTTTAAGGATCCTTTTACACTTGGTTTGTTTCAGCCCGTTAAACGAGCTCAGACCGATGACACAGAATTTTTTGTGCACATGTGAACGCTCCAACCATCCCCAGACCCTCTGAAGTGAACCGTACCGAGACCTTTCCCGGGATGGTCCCACTGTGGTTCGCTAAAAAGTCTGTGGTACGATTCGCCTAATCTGCGCGGCGTGAACACAAAGCGCCCTGGGTTCTCTTCAGTGGACTATAACCCACAGGTCCCCAACCGTCTTTGCACCATGGACTGGTTTTATTTGCAGCAATATTTCGCAGACCGAGGGGATCCACGAAGCAAACAGGAGCCTTGACTCAGTCCTGGTTTTATTCCTGGTTTATATCTTGTTTAGTCCTGGTTTAGACCAGGTTTAGACCTGGTTTAGACTAGGTTTAGACCTGGTTTAGTCCTGGTTTAGACCTGGTTTAGACCTGGTTTAGACCTGGTTTAGACCTGGTTTAGACCTGGTTTAGACCTGGTTTTGTCCTGGTTTAGACCTGGTTTAGACCTGGTTTAGACCTGGTTTAGACCTGGTTTAGACCTGGTTTAGACCTGGTTTAGACCTGGTTTAGACCTGGTTTAGACCTGGTTTAGTGGTCATTGTTCTGATTGATGCCAATGCAAATACATATACAAAAAATAAAGATAAAAACGATACCTGGATGAAGTGTGGACAGAAAGGGACTGGGGCCCCATCATAACTCAGGGGGACCAAAGAGAGAACCCGGCCCTTTTTGTAATAAACTCACAATGTGAACACAAAACGAGTTCTTCTTCTGTTGGTTCACTTTTTGGTCAACAGGGTTTAGTTCACTTAAAGGGGACCAGGGGTGAACCCCCCTAAAAACACAGTGGACACTTCCTGTTTTACCACATGACAAGTCACTACCTCTCCTCCTCTCTCTTCCTCTCCTTTTACTCCATCTGCAAACCTGAGTTGTCCTTTTCTTCCTCTCCTCTTCTCTCTTCCTCTCATCTCTCCTTTCCTTCCCTCTTCTCCTTGTCTTCTCCTATTTCCCATGTAAACCGGAGCCATCACCGTCCCTCTCCTCCTCATCTTCTTTTATCTTTCACCCTGCTGCTGTTTGAGTCCTTGTCTTATTTGTCCTTATAACCCAGTACACCTGAGCTGCCGCCTCTTCTCCTCTTTCCCCCCACTCTCTCTCAAACACCACTCCTCCATTTACACTTCAAACGGAGAAACAGGAGCGCAGACTCTCAGAATAATCAGCTGGATTTGAATTTGTCCATGGAAACAATCATTTGACAGTTAAATTAACTGCATCGAGTCTCTTCTTGAAATCACAATATTCATGTAAAACGACTAAACTGTCCTTTATGTTCAGACGTCTCTAAAGCCCGGATGTCACTACTGTTGTTCCCTTTGGCTCGGCCTTATTCTCTCTCGTGGAGCTGTGCGTCTGAAGATTTTCATTCATAAAAAAATCTGTCCACGTCTGTCTGGCTCTGCGTCTGTGAGCGAACAGTGTCAGGACAGACCACAGCCCAGGGAGAGGGAGTCTAACCCCCAACCTCACTCCAGAGAGGGAGTCTAACCCCCAACCTCACTCCAGAGAGGGAGTCTAACCCACAACCTCACTCCAGAGAGGGAGTCTAACCCACAACCTGACTCCAGAGAGGGAGTCTAACCCACAACCTCACTCCAGAGAGGGAGTCTAACCCACAACCTCACTCCAGAGAGGGAGTCTAACCCACAACCTCACTCCAAAGAGGGAGTCTAACCCACAACCTCACTCCAGAGAGGGAGTCTAACCCACAACCTCACTCCAAAGAGGGAGTCTAACCCACAACCTCAGTCCAGAGAGGGAGTCTAACCCACAACCTCACCCCAGACAGGGAGTCTAACCCCCAACCTCACTCCAGAGAGGGAGTCTAACCCACAACCTCACTCCAGAGAGGGAGTCTAACCCACAACCTCACTCCAGAGAGGGAGTCTAACCCCCAACCTCACTCCTGAGAGGGACTCTAACCCACAACCTGACTCCAGAGAGGGAGTCTAACCCACAACCTCACTCCAGAGAGGGAGTCTGACCCACAACCTCACTCCTGAGAGGGAGTCTAACCCACAACCTCACTCCAGAGAGGGAGTCTAACCCACAACCTCACTCCAGAGAGGGAGTCTAACCCACAACCTCACTCCAGAGAGGGAGTCTAACCCATAACCTCACTCCAGAGAGGGAGTCTAACCAACAACCTGACTCCAGAGAGGGAGTCTGACCCACAACCTCACTCCAGAGAGGGAGTCTAACCCACAACCTCACTCCAGAGAGGGAGTCTAACCCACAACCTGACTCCAGAGAGGGAGTCTGACCCACAACCTCACTCCAGAGAGGGAGTCTAACCCACAACCTCACTCCAGAGAGGGAGTCTAACCCACAACCTCACTCCAGAGAGGGAGTCTAACCCACAACCTCACTCCAGAGAGGGAGTCTAACCCACAACCTCACTCCAGAGAGGGAGTCTGACCCACAACCTCACTCCTGAGAGGGACTCTAACCCACAACCTGACTCCAGAGAGGGAGTCTGACCCACAACCTCACTCCAGAGAGGGAGTCTAACCCACAACCTCACTCCAGAGAGGGAGTCTAACCCATAACCTCACTCCAGAGAGGGAGTCTAACCCCCAACCTCACTCCAGAGAGGGAGTCTGACCCACAACCTCACTCCAGAGAGGGAGTCTAACCCCCAACCTCACTCCAGAGAGGGAGTCTAACCCACAACCTCACTCCAGAGAGGGAGTCTGACCCACAACCTCACTCCAGAGAGGGAGTCTAACCCACAACCTCACTCCAGAGAGGGAGTCTAACCCATAACCTCACTCCAGAGAGGGAGTCTAACCCACAACCTCACTCCAGAGAGGGAGTCTAACCCACAGCCTCACTCCAGAGAGGGAGTCTAACCCACAACCTCACTCCAGAGAGGGAGTCTAACCCACAACCTCACTCCAGAGAGGGAGTCTAACCCACAACCTCACTCCAGAGAGGGAGTCTAACCCACAACCTCACTCCAGAGAGGGAGTCTAACCCACAACCTCACTCCAGAGAGGGAGTCTAACCCCCAACCTCACTCCAGAGAGGGAGTCTAACCCCCAACCTCACTCCAGAGAGGGAGTCTAACCCACAACCTCACTCCAGAGAGGGAGTCTAACCCACAACCTCACTCCAGAGAGGGAGTCTAACCCACAACCTCACTCCAGAGAGGGAGTCTAACCCACAACCTCACTCCAGAGAGGGAGTCTAACCCACAACCTCACTCCAGAGAGGGAGTCTAACCCACAACCTCACTCCAGAGAGGGAGTCTAACCCACAACCTCACTCCAGAGAGGGAGTCTAACCCACAACCTCACTCCAGAGAGGGAGTCTAACCCCCAACCTCACTCCAGAGAGGGAGTCTAACCCATAACCTCACTCCAGAGAGGGAGTCTGACCCACAACCTCACTCCAGAGAGGGAGTCTAACCCACAACCTCACTCCAGAGAGGGAGTCTAACCCACAACCTCACATGGCCACGGTTACTCTTTGAAACTACTACATTTACTACAAGTACCAGGAGAATACTATGACATAGTACAATTACTACATTTCCTACTGTGTGTGAGTGTTGTGGGGGTCAGAGTTTGGTAGCACAGACTGTGTGAGTGTTGTGGGGGTCAGAGTTTGACAGCACAGACTGTGTGAGTGTTGTGGGGGTCAGAGTGTTGTGGGGGTCAGAGTTTGGTAGCACAGACTGTGTGAGTGTTGTGGGGGTCAGAGTTTGACAGCACAGACTGTGTGAGTGTTGTGGGGGTCAGAGTTTGATCGCACAGACTGTGTGAGTGTTGTGGGGGTCAGAGTTTGACAGCACAGACTGTGTGAGTGTTGTGGGGGTCAGAGGGTGCTAGCACAGAGTGTGTGAGTGTTGTGGGGGTCAGAGTTTGACAGCACAGACTGTGTGAGTGTTGTGGGGGTCAGAGTTTGATAGCACAGACTGTGTGAGTGTTGTGGGGGTCAGAGTTTGACAGCACAGACTGTGTGAGTGTTGTGGGGGTCAGAGTTTGGTAGCACAGACTGTGTGAGTGTTGTGGGGGTCAGAGTTTGGTAGCACAGACTGTGTGAGTGTTGTGGGGGTCAGAGTTTGGTAGCACAGACTGTGTGAGTGTTGTGGGGGTCAGAGTTTGGTAGCACAGACTGTGTGAGTGTTGTGTGGGTCAGAGTTTGACAGCACAGACTGTGTGAGTGTTGTGGGGAGTCAGAGTTTGCAGCACAGACTGTGTGAGTGTTGTGGGGGTCAGAGTTTGGTAGCACAGACTGTGTGAGTGTTGTGGGGGTCAGAGTTTGGTAGCACAGACTGTGTGAGTGTTGTGGGGGTCAGAGTGTTGTGGGGGTCAGAGTGTTGTGGGGGTCAGAGTGTTGTGGGGGTCAGAGTGTTGTGGGGGTCAGAGTTTGGTAGCACAGACTGGCAGGTGCTTCTGTGGCTATGATATCTTACCACTGGTGTACGATAAACCAGGAGTAAAACAGAAATGAACCTGGAGGACTGAACCAGGACTAAACCAGGACCGAACCAGATTGAACCAGATTGAACCAGATTGAACCTAGACCTAAATTAGTCCTGGTGTAGTCCTTGTTCAGTTCTGGTCCAGACCTGGTTTATTCCTTCTGGTTCAGTCCTGTTCAGGTTGTGTTGGGTGACAGGGCAAAAGGACCGGTGCAGAGCTCCACCCCCCACAGGACACTCTGCTCGGACTCGGGATTCTATCTCTCTCAAGTCCAAGACTGGTGCTGGTTTACTCCTGGTTTATACCTGGTTTAGACCTGGTTCAGACCTGGTTCAGTCCTGGTTTAGACCTTGTTTAGACCTTGTTTAGACCTGGTTTAGACCTGGTTCAGTCCTGGTTCAGTCCTGGTTTACACCTGGTTTAGACCTTGTTTAGACCTGGTTCAGACCTGGTTCAGTCCTGGTTCAGTCCTGGTTCAGTCCTGGTTTATACCTGGTTTAGACCTGGTTCAGTCCTGGTTCAGTCCTGGTTTAGACCTGGTTTAGACCTTGTTTCGACCTGGTTTAGACCTGGTTCAGTCCTGGTTCAGTCCTGGTTTAGTCCTTGTTTAGTCCTAGTCCAGTCCTGGTTCAGTCCTGGTTCAGTCCTGGTTTAGACCTTGTTCAGTCCTGGTTTACACCTGGTTTAGACCTTGTTTAGACCTGGTTTGTACCTGGTACAGTCCTGGTTCAGTCCTGGTTCAGTCCTGGTTCAGTCCTGGTTCAGTCCTGGTTCAGTCCTGGTTCAGTCCTGGTTCAGTCCTGGTTTAGACCTTGTTTAGACCTTGTTTAGTCCTAGTCCAGTCCTGGTTCAGTCCTGGTTCAGTCCTGGTTTAGACCTTGTTTAGACCTTGTTTAGTCCTAGTCCAGTCCTGGTTCAGTCCTGGTTCAGTCCTTGTTTAGTCCTAGTCCAGTCCTGGTTCAGTCCTGGTTCAGTCCTGGTCCTGGTTTGGTCAGTGATGCTTTAGACCAGTGAAGACGGCAGCGGGATTAACGCCAAGAGACTAACCCCGAGTTCTGCTTCCTGTCTGTGAGCTGATGAGGCTTTTTTGAGTCTCTTCTCGTCTGTGAAGTCGTATTTGTCCTGAACAAAGTGAAATCTGAACTTTTCATTTTGTGTTTGTAATTATTGATGTCGTAACTTTTCAATTTGTTTTCTGATGAAAATCTACACAACACATTTTATGCTCAACTACAGCCAAACATGCACATGAACACTGCACATGAATACTGCACATGAACACTGCACATGAACACTGCACATGAACACTGCACATGAACACTGCACATGAACACTGCACATGAATACTGCACATGAATACTGCACATGAA
This sequence comes from Odontamblyopus lacepedii, assembly GCA_034769755.1. NCBI lineage: Eukaryota > Metazoa > Chordata > Actinopteri > Gobiiformes > Gobiidae > Odontamblyopus > Odontamblyopus lacepedii. The sequence continues at coordinate 45,478,050 of CM068345.1, read as the reverse complement.
CACTGCACATGAACACTGCACATGAACACTGCACATGAACACTGCACATGAACACTGCACATGAACACTGCACATGAACACTGCACATGAATACTGCACATGAACACTGCACATGAACACTGCACATGAACACTGCACATGAACACTGCACATGAATACTGCACATGAACACTGCACATGAACACTGCACATGAACACTGCACATGAACACTGCACATGAACACTGCACATGAATACTGCACATGAACACTGCACATGAACACTGCACATGAACACTGCACATGAATACTGCACATGAACACTGCACATGAACACTGCACATGAACACTGCACATGAATACTGCACATGAATACTGCACATGAACACTGCACATGAATACTGCACATGAACACTGCACATGAACACTGCACATGAACACTGCACATGAACACTGCACATGAACACTGCACATGAATACTGCACATGAACACTGCACATGAATACTGCACATGAACACTGCACATGAATACTGCACATGAATACTGCACATGAACACTGCACATGAATACTGCACATGAACACTGCACATGAATACTGCACATGAACACTGCACATGAACACTGCACATGAACACTGCACATGAACACTGCACATGAATACTGCACATGAATACTGCACATGAACACTGCACATGAACACTGCACATGAACACTGCACATGAACACTGCACATGAACACTGCACATGAACACTGCACATGAATACTGCACATGAACACTGCACATGAACACTGCACATGAACACTGCACATGAATACTGCACATGAACACTGCACATGAACACTGCACATGAATACTGCACATGAACACTGCACATGAACACTGCACATGAACACTGCACATGAATACTGCACATGAACACTGCACATGAACACTGCACATGAACACTGCACATGAATACTGCACATGAACACTGCACATGAACACTGCACATGAACACTGCACATGAACACTGCACATGAACACTGCACATGAACACTGCACATGAACACTGCACATGAACACTGCACATGAACACTGCACATGAATACTGCACATGAACACTGCACATGAACACTGCACATGAACACTGCACATGAACACTGCACATGAACACTGCACATGAACACTGCACATGAACACTGCACATGAACACTGCACATGAACACTGCACATGAACACTGCACATGAATACTGCACATGAACACTGCACATGAACACTGCACATGAACACTGCACATGAATACTGCACATGAATACTGCACATGAACACTGCACATGAACACTGCACATGAACACTGCACATGAACACTGCACATGAACACTGCACATGAACACTGCACATGAACACTGCACATGAATACTGCACATGAACACTGCACATGAACACTGCACATGAACACTGCACATGAACACTGCACATGAACACTGCACATGAACACTGCACATGAATACTGCACATGAACACTGCACATGAACACTGCACATGAACACTGCACATGAACACTGCACATGAACACTGCACATGAACACTGCACATGAACACTGCACATGAACACTGCACATGAACACTGCACATGAACACTGCACATGAACACTGCACATGAACACTGCACATGAACACTGCACATGAACACTGCACATGAACACTGCACATGAACACTGCACATGAACACTGCACATGAACACTGCACATGAACACTGCACATGAACACTGCACATGAACACTGCACATGAACACTGCACATGAACACTGCACATGAACACTGCACATGAACACTGCACATGAACACTGCACATGAACACTGCACATGACCACTGCACATGAACACTGCACATGAACACTGCACATGAACACTGCACATGAACACTGCACATGAACACTGCACATGAACACTGCACATGAATACTGCACATGAACACTGCACATGAACACTGCACATGAACACTGCACATGAACACTGCACATGAACACTGCACATGAACACTGCACATGAATACTGCACATGAACACTGCACATGAACACTGCACATGAACACTGCACATGAACACTGCACATGAACACTGCACATGAACACTGCACATGAACACTGCACATGAACACTGCACATGAACACTGCACATGAACACTGCACATGAACACTGCACATGAACACTGCACATGAACACTGCACATGAACACTGCACATGAATACTGCACATGAACACTGCACATGAACACTGCACATGAACACTGCACATGAACACTGCACATGAACACTGCACATGAACACTGCACATGAACACTGCACATGAACACTGCACATGAACACTGCACATGAACACTGCACATGAACACTGCACATGAATACTGCACATGAACACTGCACATGAACACTGCACATGAACACTGCACATGAACACTGCACATGACCACTGCACATGACAACTGCACATGAATACTGCACATGAACACTGCACATGAATACTGCACATGACAACTGCACATGAACACTGCACATGAACACTGCACATGACCACTGCACATGAACACTGCACATGAACACTGCACATGAACACTGCACATGAACACTGCACATGACCACTGCACATGAACACTGCACATGAACACTGCACATGAATACTGCACATGAATACTGCACATGAACACTGCACATGAACACTGCACATGAACACTGCACATGAACACTGCACATGAACACTGCACATGAACACTGCACATGAATACTGCACATGGACACTGCACATGAACACTCCACATGAACACTGCACATGACCACTGCACATGACCACTGCACATGAATACTGCACATGAACACTGCACATGAATACTGCACATGAACACTGCACATGAACACTGCACATGACCACTGCACATGACCACTGCACATGAACACTGCACATGAACACTGCACATGAACACTGCACATGAACACTGCACATGACCACTGCACATGAACACTGCACATGAACACTGCACATGAACACTGCACATGAACACTGCACATGAACACTGCACATGAACACTGCACATGAATACTGCACATGAACACTGCACATGAATACTGCACATGAATACTGCACATGAACACTGCACATGAACACTGCACATGAACACTGCACATGAACACTGCACATTAACACTGCACATTAACACTGCACATGGACACTGCACATGAACACTGCACATGAATACTGCACATGAATACTGCACATGAATACTGCACATGAACACTGCACATGAACACTGCACATGAACACTGCACATGAACACTGCACATGAACACTGCACATGAACACTGCACATGAATACTGCACATGAATACTGCACATGACCACTGCACATGAACACTGCACATGAATACTGCACATGAGCACTGCACATGAACACTGCACATGAACACTGCACATGAACACTGCACATGAATACTGCACATGAATACTGCACATGACCACTGCACATGAATACTGCACATGAACACTGCACATGAACACTGCACATGAATACTGCACATGAACACTGCACATGAACACTGCACATGAACACTGCACATGAACACTGCACATGAACACTGCACATGAACACTGCACATTAACACTGCACATGAACACTGCACATGAATACTGCACATGACCACTGCACATGAACACTGCACATGAATACTGCACATGAACACTGCACATGAACACTGCACATGAATACTGCACATGAACACTGCACATGAACACTGCACATGAACACTGCACATGAATACTGCACATGAATACTGCACATGACCACTGCACATGAACACTGCACATGAATACTGCACATGAGCACTGCACATGAGCACTGCACATGAACACTGCACATGAATACTGCACATGAACACTGCACATGAACACTGCACATGAACACTGCACATGAACACTGCACATGAACACTGCACATGAACACTGCACATGAACACTGCACATAAATACTGCACATGAACACTGCACATGATCACTGCACATGAACACTGCACATGAACACTGCACATGAACACTGCACATGAACACTGCACATGAACACTGCACATGAATACTGCACATGAACACTGCACATGAACACTGCACATGAACACTGCACATGAATACTGCACATGAATACTGCACATGAACACTGCACATGAACACTGCACATGAACACTGCACATGAATACTGCACATGAACACTGCACATGAATACTGCACATGAATACTGCACATGACCACTGCACATGAACACTGCACATGAATACTGCACATGAATACTGCACATGAACACTGCACATGAATACTGCACATGAACACTGCACATGAATACTGCACATGAACACTGCACATGAACACTGCACATGAACACTGCACATGAACACTGCACATGAATACTGCACATGAATACTGCACATGAATACTGCACATGAACACTGCACATGACCACTGCACATGAACACTGCACATGAACACTGCACATCAACACTGCACATGAATACTGCACATGAACACTGCACATGAACACTGCACATGAATACTGCACATGAACACTGCACATGAACACTGCACATGAACACTGCACATGAACACTGCACATGAACACTGCACATGAACACTGCACATGAACACTGCACATGAACACTGCACATGAAAACTGCACATGAACACTGCACATGAACACTGCACATGAACACTGCACATGAACACTGCACATGAACACTGCACATGAACACTGCACATGAACACTGCACATGAACACTGCACATGAATACTGCACATGAACACTGCACATGAATACTGCACATGAACACTGCACATGAACACTGCACATGAACACTGCACATGAACACTGCACATGAATACTGCGCATGAATACTGCACATGAACACTGCACATGAATACTGCACATGAATACTGCACATGAACACTGCACATGAACACTGCACATGAATACTGCACATGAACACTGCACATGAATACTGCACATGAACACTGCACATGAACACTGCACATGGACACTGCACATGAATACTGCACATGAATACTGCACATGAACACTGCACATGAACACTGCACATGAACACTGCACATGAATACTGCACATGAATACTGCACATGAACACTGCACATGAACACTGCACATGAACACTGCACATGAACACTGCACATGAATACTGCACATGAACACTGCACATGAACACTGCACATGAACACTGCACATGAACACTGCACATGAATACTGCACATGAATACTGCACATGAACACTGCACATGAACACTGCACATGAATACTGCACATGAACACTGCACATGAACACTGCACATGAACACTGCACATGAATACTGCACATGAATACTGCACATGAATACTGCACATGAACACTGCACATGAACACTGCACATGAACACTGCACATGAACACTGCACATGAATACTGCACATGAATACTGCACATGAACACTGCACATGAACACTGCACATGAACACTGCACATGAATACTGCACATGAACACTGCACATGAATACTGCACATGAACACTGCACATGAACACTGCACATGAACACTGCACATGAACACTGCACATGAACACTGCACATGAACACTGCACATGAACACTGCACATGAATACTGCACATGAATACTGCACATGAACACTGCACATGAACACTGCACATGAACACTGCACATGAACACTGCACATGAACACTGCACATGAACACTGCACATGAACACTGCACATGAACACTGCACATGAATACTGCACATGAATACTGCACATGAACACTGCACATGAACACTGCACATGAATACTGCACATGAACACTGCACATGAACACTGCACATGAACACTGCACATGAATACTGCACATGAATACTGCACATGAATACTGCACATGAACACTGCACATGAACACTGCACATGAACACTGCACATGAACACTGCACATGAACACTGCACATGAATACTGCACATGAATACTGCACATGAACACTGCACATGAACACTGCACATGAATACTGCACATGAACACTGCACATGAATACTGCACATGAACACTGCACATGAACACTGCACATGAACACTGCACATGAACACTGCACATGAACACTGCACATGAACACTGCACATGAACACTGCACATGAACACTGCACATGAATACTGCACATGAACACTGCACATGAATACTGCACATGAACACTGCACATGAACACTGCACATGAACACTGCACATGAACACTGCACATGAACACTGCACATGAACACTGCACATGAACACTGCACATGAATACTGCACATGAATACTGCACATGAACACTGCACATGAACACTGCACATGAACACTGCACATGAACACTGCACATGAACACTGCACATGAATACTGCACATGAATACTGCACATGAACACTGCACATGAATACTGCACATGAATACTGCACATGAATACTGCACATGAACACTGCACATGAACACTGCACATGAACACTGCACATGAACACTGCACATGAACACTGCACATGAACACTGCACATGAATACTGCACATGAACACTGCACATGAACACTGCACATGAACACTGCACATGAACACTGCACATGAATACTGCACATGAATACTGCACATGAATACTGCACATGAACACTGCACATGAATACTGCACATGAACACTGCACATGAACACTGCACATGAACACTGCACATGAACACTGCACATGAATACTGCACATGAACACTGCACATGAACACTGCACATGAACACTGCACATGAACACTGCACATGAATACTGCACATGAATACTGCACATGAACACTGCACATGAACACTGCACATGAATACTGCACATGAATACTGCACATGAATACTGCACATGAACACTGCACATGAATACTGCACATGAATACTGCACATGAACACTGCACATGAACACTGCACATGAACACTGCACATGAACACTGCACATGAATACTGCACATGAACACTGCACATGAATACTGCACATGAATACTGCACATGAATACTGCACATGAACACTGCACATGAACACTGCACATGAACACTGCACATGAACACTGCACATGAATACTGCACATGAACACTGCACATGAACACTGCACATGAACACTGCACATGAACACTGCACATGAACACTGCACATGAATACTGCACATGAACACTGCACATGAACACTGCACATGAACACTGCACATGAATACTGCACATGAATACTGCACATGAACACTGCACATGAATACTGCACATGAATACTGCACATGAACACTGCACATGAACACTGCACATGAATACTGCACATGAACACTGCACATGAACACTGCACATGAACACTGCACATGAACACTGCACATGAATACTGCACATGAACACTGCACATGAACACTGCACATGAATACTGCACATGAACACTGCACATGAACACTGCACATGAATACTGCACATGAACACTGCACATGAACACTGCACATGAATACTGCACATGAATACTGCACATGAATACTGCACATGAATACTGCACATGAATACTGCACATGAACACTGCACATGAACACTGCACATGAACACTGCACATGAATACTGCACATGAACACTGCACATGAACACTGCACATGAACACTGCACATGAACACTGCACATGAATACTGCACATGAATACTGCACATGAACACTGCACATGAACACTGCACATGAATACTGCACATGAATACTGCACATGAACACTGCACATGAATACTGCACATGAATACTGCACATGAACACTGCACATGAACACTGCACATGAACACTGCACATGAACACTGCACATGAACACTGCACATGAACACTGCACATGAATACTGCACATGAACACTGCACATGAACACTGCACATGAATACTGCACATGAATACTGCACATGAACACTGCACATGAACACTGCACATGAATACTGCACATGAATACTGCACATGAACACTGCACATGAACACTGCACATGAATACTGCACATGAACACTGCACATGAACACTGCACATGAACACTGCACATGAACACTGCACATGAATACTGCACATGAACACTGCACATGAATACTGCACATGAATACTGCACATGAACACTGCACATGAACACTGCACATGAACACTGCACATGAATACTGCACATGAACACTGCACATGAACACTGCACATGAACACTGCACATGAACACTGCACATGAATACTGCACATGAATACTGCACATGAACACTGCACATGAACACTGCACATGAATACTGCACATGAATACTGCACATGAACACTGCACATGAATACTGCACATGAATACTGCACATGAACACTGCACATGAACACTGCACATGAACACTGCACATGAACACTGCACATGAATACTGCACATGAACACTGCACATGAACACTGCACATGAATACTGCACATGAATACTGCACATGAACACTGCACATGAATACTGCACATGAACACTGCACATGAATACTGCACATGAATACTGCACATGAACACTGCACATGAACACTGCACATGAACACTGCACATGAACACTGCACATGAACACTGCACATGAACACTGCACATGAATGTGTGTGTGTGCATGTTCGTGTGTGTGTGTGTGCATGTTCCTGTTTGTGTGTAGGTGTGTGTGTGTGTGTGTGTGTGCATGTTCATGTGTGTGTGTGTGTGTGTTTGTGTGTGTGTGTGTGTTTGTGTGTGTGTGTGCATGTTCATGTTCATGTGTGTGTGTAGGTGTTTGTGTCTCTGGTCATTTGCACTGTGTTGTATATGAAGTGTGCATGTGTGTGTTGTATTTGTGCGGTGCACACCTGTGTGTGTGTGTGTGTGTGTGTGTTGTATTTGTGCGGTGCACACCTGTGTGTGTGTGTGTGTGTGTGTGTTGTGCACATGTGCAGTGAGGTTATTATTCAAATGGACTTAAGTGTGACAATAGCTCATAAACACAATCTGTAACAAACTGATAAAGAACTGAGGGAGGAGAGGAGAGAGGGAGGGGGGAGAAGAGAGGAGGAGAGGAGAGAGGGAGGGAGGGGGGAGAAGAGAGGAGGGAGGAGAGAGGGAGGGGGGAGAAGAGAGGAGGAGGAGAGGAGGGGGGAGAGGAGAGAGGAGGAGAGGAGAGAGGGAGGGAGGGGGAGAAGAGAGGAGAGAGGGAGAGGGAGGGGGAGAAGAGAGGAGGAGAGGAGAGAGGGAGGGTGGAGAAGAGAGGAGAGAGGAGAGAGGAGGAGAGGAGAGAGGGAGGGGGGAGAAGAGAGGAGGGAGGGGGGAGAAGAGAGGAGAGAGGACAGAGGAGAGAGGAGAGAGGAGGAGGAGAAGAGAGAGGGAGGGGGGAGGAGAGAGGAGGGAGGAGAGAGGAGAGAGGAGGAGGAGAGGAGAGAGAAGGAGGAGAGGAGAGGGAGGAGGGAGAAGAGAGGAGGGAGGAGAGAGGAGAGAGGAGGAGGAGAGGAGAGGGGAGGAGGAGAGGAGAGAGGAGGAGGAGAGGAGAGAGGCAGTGGGGAGAAGAGAGGAGGAGAGGAGGGAGGGAGGGGGAGAGAGGAGGAGGAGAGGAGAGAGGAGGGGGAGAAGAGAGGAGGGAGGAGAGAGGAGGAGGAGGAGAGGAGGAGAAGAGGAGAGGGAGGGGGGAGAAGAGAGGAGGGAGGAGAGAGGAGGGGGGAGAGGAGAGAGGAGGAGAGGAGAGAGGAGGAGGAGAGGAGAGAGGGAGGGGGGAGAAGAGAGGAGGGAGGAGAGAGGAGAGAGGAGGAGGAGAGGAGAGAGGAGGAGGAGAAGAGAGGAGGGAGGAGAGAGGAGAGAGGAGAGAGGAGGAGGAGAGAAGAGAGGAGGAGGAGAGGAGAGAGGGAGGGGGGAGAAGAGAGGAGGGAGGAGAGAGGAGAGAGGAGGAGGAGAAGAGAGAGGGAGAGAGAGAAGAGAGGAGGGAGGAGAGAGGAGAGAGGAGAGAGGAGAGAGGAGAGAGGAGGAGGAGAGGAGAGAGGAGGAGGAGAGGAGAGAGGGAGGGGGGAGAAGAGAGGAGGGAGGAGAGAGGGAGGGCGGAGAAGAGAGGAGGGAGGAGAAGAGAGGAGGAGAGGAGAGAGGAGGAGGAGAGAGGGAGGGGGGAGAAGAGAGGAGGGAGGGGGGAGAAGAGAGGAGGGAGGAGAGAGGACAGAGGAGAGAGGAGAGAGGAGGAGGAGAAGAGAGAGGGATGGGGGAGGAGAGAGGAGGGAGGAGAGAGGAGAGAGGAGAGAGGAGGAGGAGAGGAGAGAGAAGGAGGAGAGGAGAGGGAGGGGGGAGACGAGAGGAGGGAGGAGAGAGGAGGAGGAGAGGAGAGAGGAGTAGGAGAGGAGAGAGGGAGGGGGGAGAAGTGAGGAGGGAGGAGAGAGGGAGGGGGGAGGAGAGAGGAGGGAGGAGAGAGGAGAGAGGAGGAGGAGAGGAGAGAGGAGGAGGAGAGGAGAGAGGGAGGGGGGAGAAGAGAGGAGGAGAGGAGAGAGGGAGGGGGGAGAGGAGGAGGAGAGGAGAGAGGGAGGGGGGAGAAGAGAGGAGGGAGGAGAGAGGAGAGAGGAGGAGAAGAGAGGAGGAGAGGAGAGAGGGAGGGGAGAGAAGAGAGGAGGAGAGGAGAGAGGGAGGGGGAGAAGAGAGGAGGAGAGGAGAGAGGGAGGGGGAGAAGAGAGGAGGAGAGAGGAGGAGGAGAGGAGAGAGGAGGAGGAGAGGAGAGAGGGAGGGGGGAGAAGAGAGGAGGAGAGGAGAGAGGAGGAGGAGAGGAGAGAGGGAGGGGGGAGAAGAGAGGAGGGAGGAGAGAGGAGGAGAGGAGAGAGGGAGGGGGGAGAAGAGAGGAGGGAGGAGAGAGGGAGGGCGGAGAAGAGAGGAGAGAGGAGAGAGGGAGGGGGGAGAAGAGAGGAGGGAGGAGAGAGGAGAGAGGAGGAGAAGAGGGAGGAGAGAGGGAGGGGGGAGAAGAGAGGAGGAGAGGAGGGAGGAGAGAGGGAGGGGGAGAAGAGATCAGGAGAGGAGAGAGGGAGGGGGGAGAGGAGAGAGGAGAGAGGAGGAGGAGAGGAGAGAGGAGAGAGGGAGGGGGGAGAGGAGAGGAGAGGAGGAGGAGAGGAGAGAGGAGAGAGGAGAGAGGGAGGGGGAGAGGAGAGAGGAGGAGGAGAGGAGAGAGGAGAGAGGAGAGAGGGAGGGGGAGAGGAGAGAGGGAGGGGGGAGAAGAGAGGAGGGAGGAGAAAGGGAGAGAGGAGAGAGGAGAGAGGACGAGGAGAGGAGAGAGGGAGGAGAGGACTGATGTTTATCTTCACACACAAATTGCACCATTGAAACTTTCCTCATTTATTTGGTCCAAATGATTCCCAGTCCACCTCAGGGAGAGAGGGAAAACAGAGGGAGAAGAGAAGAGGAGAGAGGGAGGGAGGTGGAGAGGGACATGGGAAAGAGGAGAGGGGAGGGGGGGGGGTGTCAAATTTTGGGGAGAGAGGAAAGAGAGAGGAGAAAGAGAGAGGGAGAGAGAGGGAGGGGAGAAGCATGTGAGAGAGGAGGAGAGGAGAGAGGGAGGAGAGATGGGGAGAAAGAAGGAGAGAATGTTTTTACTGGGATAATCACCAGTGAAAGTAAAGAGGGGAAAAGGAGGTAACGCTGTAATCACTGGAAGAAGAGAGGAGGCGGAGAGTGGGAAAAAGAAGGGGGGAAGATCGGAATAATCACAGATGAAAAATGGAAATGACTCCTCAGGCTTCTGGGTTCTGAGAGGAGGAGAGAGGAGAGGGGGAAGAGGAGGGAAGGATGAAAAGGAGAGAGGAGCAGTAAAAGCGAGGGGGCTTCAGGTTTTTAACAACAGAAGAGCAGAGGAGAGAGGAGGAGAGAGGAGGAGAGAGAGCAGAGGAGAGAAGAGGAGGAGACAGAGCAGAGGAGAAGAGAAGAGAGGAGGAAAAAGACCAGAGAGGGGAGGAAAGCAGAAGAGAGAGGAGGAGAAAGAGAAGAAAAGAGAGGAGGAAAGAGAAGAGAGGAGTAGGGAGAGCAAAGGAGAGAGGAGGAGAGAGAGCAGAAAGAGAAGGAAAAGGTGGAATTGAAAAACAGAAATGTGAGGGGAGAATGAGAGAAAGAAGAGAGAAAGAAGAGAGAAAGAAGAGAGAAAGAAGAGAGAAAGAAGGGGAGAATTATTTTTTCCAGGAATAGTCATGAGAGTAGAAAGGAGGGTAGAGAAGGATTGAGGGGAGGAGAGAGGGATGGAGAAACAGGGGGAGGAGAAAGGGGGAGGGGGCAATTGTACTTTTCTACAAGCACGATCACCAAAGAAAGAGAGGGGGAGAGAGGGGGAGGGATAGGAGAGAGAGAATGTGGGCAGAGGCGGGAGAGAGGAGGAAGAGAGAATTCTGTTTTTCCTTTGGGAATATCACAAATGAAAATTGGAAATGACATGAACAAACAAACGGCAGGAGGAGGAAAAAGAGAAAAGGACTTGAGAGGAGAGGAGGAGGAAGGGAGAGCGAGAGAGAAAGGGAGGAGGAGAAAAGAAGGAGAAATTAAAGCCGCAAGCGGCATCAAATGGCCCTCGCGGGCCGCGTTTCGCATTCGGCCGACCCCGCTCTCCCCCGGGTGACCCGACTCTCCCCCGGGTGGCGCTGACACTCCCCCGGGTGACCCGGCGCTCCCCCGGATGACCCGGCGCTCCCCCGGGTGACCCTGCGCTCCCCCGGGTGGCGCTGACACTCCCCCGGGTGACCCGGCGCTCCCCCGGGTGACCCTGCGCTCCCCCGGGTGGCGCTGACACTCCCCCGGGTGACCCGGCGCTCCCCCGGATGACCCCGCGCTCCCCCGGGTGACCCTGCGCCCTCGGTGACCCCCGGCCTCGGGTGACCTGCGCCTCGGGTGGCGCTGACACTCCTCGGTGACCCCGCGCTCCTCGGGTGACCTCGCGCTCCCCGGGTGGCGCTGACACTCCCCCGGGTGACCCTGCACTCCCCCGGGTGACCCTGCGCTCCCCCGGGTGACCCTGCGCTCCCCCGGGTGACCCCGCGCTCCCCCGGGTGGCGCTGACACTCCCCCGGGTGACCCCGCGCTCCCCCGGGTGACCCCGCGCTCCCCCGGGTGGCGCTGACACTCCCCCGGGTGACCCCGCGCTCCCCCGGGTGACCCTGATGAGCCTCTTGTCTCTGTGTGTTTGTGGCTTTGGGCTGAACTTGTCCACACACACTGGAGAAACGGCCCATTCACTCACTGTTGACGATGACTTGTGAGCAAGAACAAATACGCATGTCCCATGCCTTTGGGTTGCTAGGATACTGCTGTTCACGGAGAGAGCGATCGAGGGACGAAGTTCAGCGCTTCGCTCTTCCAGTCTCTTCTCTCCTCCTCTCTTCCAATCTCTTCTCTCCTCCTCTCTCTCCTCCTCTCTCTCCTCCTCTCTCTCCTCCTCTCTCTCCTCCTCTCTTCCAGTCTCTTCTCTCCTCCTCTTCCACAGTCTCTTCTCTCCTCCTCTTCCACAGTCTCTTCTCTCCTCCTCTTCCACAGTCTCTTCTCTCCTCCTCTTCCAGTCTCTTCTCTCCTCCTCTTCCACAGTCTCTTCTCTCCTCCTCTTCCACAGTCTCTTCTCTCCTCCTCTCTTCCAGTCTCTTCTCTCCTCCTCTCTTCCAGTCTCTTCTCTCCTCCTCTCTTCCAGTCTCTTCTCTCCTCCTCTTCCAGTCTCTTCTCTCCTCCTCTTCCAGTCTCTTCTCTCCTCCTCTCTTCCAGTCTCTTCTCTCCTCCTCTCTTCCAGTCTCTTCTCTCCTCCTCTTCCAGTCTCTTCTCTCCTCCTCTGTGAGTCCGGACTCTTTTACATGTTTCATTGGTTTACAGTAGATAAACAGTGGGTTCTGCTCTCTGCTCTTTCTGACACACACATGAGGACATGTACATGTTTGGGAGGATTTCTGGGGTTCAAAAGGAGAAGGTTGAAAAAGAAAAAAACTTATTGTGTCCAACTGTTTAACACATCAACACATACACACAGATGTATGTACATACACATATACACACTTTTATACCTATACATACACACATATATGTCCATACACACACACACTTACATACATACACACATATATACACACACACACACTTACATACATACACACATATATCCATACACACACTTACATACATACACACATATATACACACACACACACTTACATACATACACACATATATACACACACACACACTTACATACATACACACATATATACACACACACACACTGACATACATACACACATATATACACACACACACACTTACATACATACACACATATATACACACACACACACTTACATACATACACACATATATCCATACACACACACTTACATACATACACACATATATCCATACACACACACTTACATACATACACACATATATGCATACACACACACTTACATACATACACACATATATATGCATACACACACACTTACATACATAGATACATACACACATATATCCATACACACACACTTACATACATACACACATACATATCCATACACACACACACACACACAGACATACACACATATATATCCATACACACACACACACACACAGACATACACACATATATATCCATACACACACACACACACACAGACATACACACATATATATCCATACACACACACACACACACACACACACACACACACACACACACAGACATACACACATACAGTATATACAAACATCCACAATTATATTTACTTTTGTGATGGTGCAAACTAATAATGATAAAGAACGGCACAGAAGTTTATCATTTCTGATCGTACAAGATCAACACTAATGAGAGTGAAAAATGTAAGGCTTTAGTTTTTTGTTTATGGTCGGACAAACTAATAATGATAAAGAAGGCAAAAAAGTTTACAGTTTATGATCATACAAAATAAGCAACAGTGAGGAAGTATTTTTTTAATTGTTTTCAATAACAGTCGCTTCTGTTGCACAAAATGACTGTGAGTGGACCTCTCCACAGATCTGACTTTTCCCCATGTTGCCCAGTTCTACACTTGTACTGATCCTCAGAAAAGGAGGATTTATTTCTTTATTTGAACATGGACAATGCACATTAATGAACATTTCTGTAAATGTGCCAGTGTTAGCTACAAGCTAACTTTCAACTGTAGTCCCTGGGCAGGATGTAAGGAACAAACCAGACAAAACATACAACACACAACACACACAAAACATACAACACAAAACACACACAAAACATACAACACAACACAACAGGAAACATACATGAGCTTTACAGGAGGAAAACGTTTGTAAAAACTTTTAAAATCATAGAAGTTCAACCACCCAAGTGACAGCAACAGAATCAGAAGAAAGTGCAGAGCCTGAGCAGGTACATGCAGAATACAGAAACACTCACACACACACTGTTTTGTATAAGGACTTAGGTGGCACAGTGGCTGAGTGGCAACACTCAGGCCTCACAGTAAGAAGGTTGCGGGTTCGATCCCCGGGTCGCCTGGGCCTTTCTGTGTGGAGTTTGCATGTTCTCCCCGTGTCTGGATGGGTTTCCTCCGGGTGCTCCGGTTTCCCCCATCAACCTAAAACATGCAGCACCTGAACTAACATCAAGGACCATGTTGTCCACCCTGTGGGCTCCACCTGCAGAGGGGTTCATAGGGGGTCAGGTGCTATGAGGACTGGGCAAACTGCCCCCGTGACCCAGAAGGATTAAGCGGGAGAAGATGGATGGATGGATAAAGACTTGATTTTTTAAAAAAGTGGTGTCATTAGTGAGAGACCAGTTTATAAAACAATAAGATTAAATTTATTGTGTCAGTTCTCAACCTCTGTGAATGCCTTTGTACTTCACAGTCTGTGTATTACAGATACTTGTACTTCACAGTCTGTGTATTACAGATACTTGTACTTCACAGTCTGTGTATTACAGATACTTGTACTTCACAGTCTGTGTATTACAGATACTTGTACTTCACAGTCTGTGTATTACAGATACTTGTACTTCACAGTCTGTGTATTACAGATACTTGTACTTCACAGTCTGATGTGTATTACAGATACTTGTACTTCACAGTCTGATGTGTATTACAGATACTTGTACTTCACAGTCTGTGTATTACAGATACTTGTACTTCACAGTCTGTGTATTACAGATACTTGTACTTCACAGTCTGATGTGTATTACAGATACTTGTACTTCACAGTCTGATGTGTATTACAGATACTTGTACTTCACAGTCTGTGTATTACAGATACTTGTACTTCACAGTCTGATGTGTATTACAGATACTTGTACTTCACAGTCTGTGTATTACAGATACTTGTACTTCACAGTCTGTGTATTACAGATACTTGTACTTCACAGTCTGATGTGTATTACAGATACTTGTACTTCACAGTCTGTGTATTACAGATACTTGTACTTCACAGTCTGTGTATTACAGATACTTGTACTTCACAGTCTGATGTGTATTACAGATACTTGTACTTCACAGTCTGTGTATTACAGATACTTGTACTTCACAGTCTGTGTATTACAGATACTTGTACTTCACAGTCTGTGTATTACAGATACTTGTACTTCACAGTCTGATGTGTATTACAGATACTTGTACTTCACAGT
>CM068345.1:45423921-45456421 GCA_034769755.1 Odontamblyopus lacepedii | reverse complement strand
GGAACCTTAATAAATTATGTCAATCAACAATCATATTCAGTAAGAACAATTTGATGGTATCACTTCAGCGATTATTAAAACAAAAGAATACACATCACAGCTTACATGGTCACTGAGTGCCAGAAAGTTCACATCCTCCTTTTGGAACTACTTTGAAAGCTGGGTCAGGTGAAGCAGGATATCTGCCTGCATAAGTACAGCTGCATCACATCTGTATGCTGCACAGTAGGTGTGCAACCCTTGTGCCACTGGGTCCTTCCGTGTATCTGCCTCCTCAGCAAGTGACCATCAGTAATTTAGCAGTGCCATTCTGTTTTCCAACAACAAAAAGTGTCAGAATACGGCAAAATAATTATTAACTTATGTCAAATTACTTTTTACTTCATGAATTCACATACATGTCAACACTGTTGCTCCATCTGTGCCTAGGCCAAAGATGTGCTCCTGAGTTATTTGGGTTTTTTATTATCACCTCTTTTACAGCCTCGACAGTGGTTACAGCTGTGCCGTCTGGTATAAGTACCAAATCTAAGAAGTGACAGAAAAGCCTCTTTGTCTGTATCCCTGAAAAGTATGAAAACAATTGATCCAATCCTGGTTTACAAGGACTCTTAGATACTGATAAAAGAAGTGAATGTTCTTTACCTGATGTGTATGTCCAGTTGGTTTTGAATAGATTTGTCTATTTCAATGCCAATAGCCTTATATGTTCTAATACCATCTGGAATAGGCTCCTCAACTACTGCAGTCAGTATTTGAAGCATCTCATCAACAATTCTGTGAGAGTGTAGTTTGTCCTTGATCAATCTAAGAAAATATATCCCATTAAAACTGTTTATTTTACCACAAGCAAAAAACACCGAAATAGTAATATTACATTTTTAAATCCTACCTTCAATTTGGCAAAATAGTCGCATCCAAGGAGGTGTGCCATTTCCCTCTTAAGCAGCCAGCAAAGACATTTAAATGCACCCAGTATGGCATCATGCTCCAAGTTCAGGATGGACTGAAATGCTTCACTGATGGACACAGCCTAATTTTTATTTATTTATTTATTTTTTGTAATGCATTTATCAAATCAAATAATCAAAAATACTTCTCTTTACTTGACTGTGCAGCAGTGGCAGTGCTTGAGGTATGATTGTTTGAGCTCATGTGCTGGTCCAGTGCCTCACACCTATAATTCATGCAGGGGACCTTAGTGAAGGGCCTCGTCACTCGTTGGTGATGAGTCCTGCATATTCTGCAAAACATCCCTAGACAGACAGGACAGGTGTAACTCATTATATTATATTCTCTATATGTCCAATATGAACACTTTACCTCCAAAGAGTTAACTCTAACCCTCATAACGAAAATGAATGCTACGCTCATCGTGTTCTGTGTGATATGGCCAGACGGAAGATTTCGGGTCTACAGCCCACTCTTCTAACCACTACCTCGATATTTAGAGGACAGGGGCTGAGCTAGAGGTGGTGGAGGAGGCGGTGCAGATGGTGAAGTCGGCCGACTTCTTTGCACAAAAAAGCCTGATATTTTTGCCTGCCTTTTTCCATCGATTACTGTACACTACGGTAGAGAAAACTACGTGTAAAAGTCAAACATGCAAACACATGGGCAGCCGTGATAAGAACCTAACAAGTATAGCCTCAGTGAAACAGAATATATTGGCAGGACACTCAGTTCAAATGCTAAGTTTAGATGAACAATTATAATTAAGTATCTTTCCTTCACGTGTCCTTCCCACAATGACGACAGGTATTTTATGTTATGTTATCCAGGTACCTCAAGGCGAGGGACAACGCTTCGGGAAACACTGCGAAGACACAAAGTCTGGCCACACCTCCCTGAACTTGGAAAGAGGCGAACTGCAGCCTAAATCAGGCAAAGCCTCCAGTAATATGTGATGCCTTTACTCAGTTCTTTCTGGTCACATTGTGTTAAAACTAAGATCAGATTAAAGTCTAACTTGACTAACAGAGCTTCAGACAGAGCAGTGCCCACAGTTAGCAACACACCTCCAGATACTGTTGATAGCATCAGTTGCAAAAGATGAAGTGTGGGCTTTCTCTTTACATTAAAACTTTTGCCTGCATTATAGAATGAGCCTTCTGATGTACTTTTATCCTGTTTTGGGAATAAAAAACAGTCTCACTCAAACCATTGAAACAGACATTTACTCAAAGTTTCGACAGTCTCACATTTGAACATTTTAAATCAAAACTCTTTCATTTCCAGTTGTGAAGTTTGAAACATAAATATTAAAATTGGGCTGAGAGGCTCTTCATCCTCACTCCCCTCTGTGAGTGTGTGAGCTGCTTTTTATCATTAAACTCTCACACTCACAAAACCAGGTCATCATGATGTAAATGCTTTAAAGGGCCACTAGAAAGTTGTATCTGTAACGGCCTCTTTAGGATCAACTAAGGCCAGAACATTTCAATTTCCGGGTTGAACTAACGGCCCCCGTGAGTCAGAGGCAGGTTATTACGTGACATGACGAGCCCCTCTCAGCCCCGCTCCTACCTGAGAAAGTTGAGGAAGTTTGGTATGAACACCAGCATCCTCACAAACTTCTACAGGTGCCCCATGAAGAGCCTGCTGACGGGCAGAGGGCATCACTGGCAGCAGCCTCCTCACCATCCAGGACATTTACCACTGCAGGGGTCTGCGTAAGGCACACAGCAAAACTAAGGACCACAATCATCCAGCACAAGGGCTTTTCCGTCTGCTGCCCTCTGGCAGACGATACAGCAGCCTGCAGCACGCACAAAAAGGCTGAAAGAGCTACTATCCCCACGCTGTCAGACTGCTGAACTCTCAATAACACTGCACTAAACTGCTGTCTGTGATACATTATACTCTCACTGCTGCTGCACTATATGAATGTATGATGTATGTTACTACCTCACTGTCACTGTTATCTGTGCAATAACCTGCTCCACAACCCACATGCAATACCATTATGTGCAATATGGAACTCACCTGAAGCAATTTTAGCACCTGTTAAATACTTTACTTATACCTTATTTAAATGTGCCTGCACTTTTGTGTTTTATTGGATTTTATTACATTTTATTATATCTAAAAAAAAAAATCCATCCATCCATCTTCTCCTGCTTAATTGGCCTGGGTCATGAGGGCAGCTGTTCGTCGCCCACAGCACTGCACACGCCCACACACACCAAGAGCACACCTCTAAACATGCCCACACACACCCAGAGCACACCTCTAAACACGCCCACACACACCCAGAGCACACCTCTAAACACGCCCACACACACCCAGAGCACACCTCTAAACACGCCCACACACACCCAGAGCACACCTCTAAACACGCCCACACACACCCAGAGCACACCTCTAAACACGCCCACACACACCCAGAGCACACCTCTAAACACGCCCACACACACCCAGAGCACACCTCTAAACACGCCCACACACACCAAGAGCACACCTCTAAACACGCCCACACACACCAAGAGCACACCTCTAAACACGCCCACACACACCAAGAGCACACCTCTAAACACGCCCACACACACCAAGAGCACACCTCTAAACACGCCCACACACACCAAGAGCACACCTCTAAACACGCCCACACACACCAAGAGCACACCTCTAAACACGCCCACACACACCCAGAGCACACCTCTAAACAAGCCCACACACACCCAGAGCACACCTCTAAACACGCCCACACACACCAAGAGCACACCTCTAAACAGCCCACACACCAGAGCACACCTCTAAACACGCCCACACACCCAGAGCACACCTCTAAACAGCCCACACACACCCAGAGCACACCTCTAAACACGCCCACACACACCAGAGCACACCTCTAAACACGCCCACACACCAAGAGCACACCTCTAAACACGCCCACACACACACCAAGAGCACACCTCTAAACACGCCCACACACACCAAGAGCACACCTCTAAACACGCCCACACACACCAAGAGCACACCTCTAAACACGCCCACACACACCCAGAGCACACCTCTAAACACGCCCACACACACCCAGAGCACACCTCTAAACACGCCCACACACACCAAGAGCACACCTCTAAACACGCCCACACACACCCAGAGCACACCTCTAAACACGCCCACACACACCAAGAGCACACCTCTAAACACGCCCACACACACCAAGAGCACACCTCTAAACACGCCCACACACACCAAGAGCACACCTCTAAACACGCCCACACACACCCAGAGCACACCTCTAAACACGCCCACACACACCCAGAGCACACCTCTAAACACGCCCACACACACCCAGAGCAGTCGGTCTATACTATAATTACTCGACGCTACACGCGACTCCAAGCGAGCTAAATACTTTATTTATTCATTTATCGCTAAATACTCCGATACAGTAGCTGATGTTTTCTTACAACTCACATGTGGTCACTTGGTTGTTTGCCAAAACTCTCTCTGATAGGAATATTTACGTTTTTGTGGCTGCTCGTCGTGCTGCTCCTCCACTGAAATGCACCGTGTGTTTTCCTGTTATCGCAGGACAGGCTCCTAAACACCACTGTGCTTCTTCTTGGTGGTGGTTGGAACATAACGTTACGCATTAAAACTAGTTTGTGAAGATCCACAGTCACATAATACTACCCAAATCCACATGTGACCAAGTAGCAGCCTGCGCGCATCGCGTAAACAAGCGATTAGCCTATAGTGTGCTAACAGCTACAGCGAACCATAGACCGTACATATATATACGGCCTATAGTGTGCTAACAGCTACAGCGAACCATAGACCGTACATATATATACGGCCTATAGTGTGCTAACAGCTACAGCGAACCATAGACCGTACATATATATACGGCCTATAGTGTGCTAAAAGCTACAGCAAACCATAGACCGTAAATATATATACGGCCTATAGTGTGCTAAAAGCTACAGCGAACCATAGACCGTACATATATATACGGCCTATGCACTGAACTAAACACAAGTGACCTGATGCATGTAGTTACACAAATGACATGATACAAGTAGATATACAAACAACACAATGACAAACTACATTACACATGGCTAATGCTAAAGTCAAAACCATTACATAAACCGCAACATCATATCAACAATAGTATTTATCGTTATTTTGGTGTTATTTTTTTCTTACCGCATCAGTTGGATAGATTGAAGGAAATGATCCTTCTATAAAATGAAGCCTTTCTGCAGATCCTTCGCTGTACTGGTGCAGGTTTGTGAAGCGGTCGTCCTTGAAGTGGTTAGCACATGCGAATAGCGTCTTGGGAACTTTCGCGGGCACATTTCCTCGAAAAGTAAAAGTAATCCGTGTACTTCTCCACAGTTCTGTGGCTGGAGGGCGGTGTAACGGTGTGTGTTGGTTAATACAACCAACGCTACGGACTTTCCTCATCATGTTGCGCTTGGACTACAAACCAAAAACAAGATGGCGGACCCGGAGAGCAATTAGACGGAAGTTATTGAACTTGTATTTCCTTTTTAGGAGATTTCCGCTGAAATTCTGTGATGTAACAGATCGAGAAAACGTAACAGATCGCGGACAATGAGAACGGCGTGTCTGGACCGGAACTGAAAGATGTCTAAAAGATATGAAGATGTCTTTGCAACTACTGTATGGTTGAAACTGAGTTTTTATGAGTCAATACACACCATATATACCCAGGAAACACTACCAAAGAGCTAAAAAAGTTGATTTAGCATAATATGTGTTCTTTAAAGTTCCTATATTATGCAAAAAAATGACTTTAAGCTTATAACGCCTCCTCAAAAACAGACCTGGAGTTGTGTTTTGTTTCATTCACACATGTTTGAGCAGGGGTCTTCAAACTAAGGCCACTTGAACTGGTGCTATGAGGCAATCCTCCAATTAAATTATATCAATTACAGGCCTAGCTACAATTTGTCATTTTTCACTCTCCTTTACCAATGTCAATCACCAAATGTTTTGTACCTTGACAGTTGAAATAGAATCTCTGTGGAATTTCAAATTGAAACAAAATGTGAAGTACTAACTACTTTTGCAAACCACTAGTAACGATAAACAAATATGTGGCGGGAATTATGTGTAGTATTGTGAATAGCTGTGTCAGGCTGGTTATTTTTACTTCACAGTGAGGCTGGTGCTCATGTTGGTCTGGGCCATACACTTCTGTTATACGGCCCCCACCCCCCCATCACAGTCAGGAGCCATAATGTGGCCCCTGGAGAAAAAAGTTTGGTGACCCTGTGTCTGAGGCACTCATGCCTCACAGCAAGAAGGTTGCGGGTTCGATCCCCGGGTCGCCCGGGCCTTTCTGTGTGGAGTTTGCATGTTCTCCCCGTGTCTGGATGGGTTTCCTCCGGGCACTCCGGTTTCCCCCATCAACTCAAAACATGCACTGTAGGTGTGAAAGTTGTGTGAGTGAGTGTTGGTGGTGGTCGGAGGGACCGTTGGCGCCGCTTGGCTTGGCAGCCACGCCTCCGTCAGTCTGCCCCAGGGCAACTGTGGCTACAACAGTAGTTTACCACCACCGGGTCTGGAGTGAATGAAGAATACTCTGTAAAATGCTGTGTAAAGCACTTTGGGGACATGTGTCTGTGTAAAGCGCTATATAAATAAACCTTACCTTACCTTTGACTAACCCTTTATTATCAGTCTGTCTACATCCTCAAACCTCACAATAATCGTGTTTCACCGTATGATGTCATGAAGTGGTAATTTTCAAGTTAAAAGACCTTTTGGCAATTGTAAGACTGAAATTATCAAAATGATTCGAGTGAAGGTGTACAGAGTTTAAAGGTGCAGTTGAGCATTTCCTGTATTAACAATTAATGACATCACACAGTGGACCAGATTTTTTGGGTTTGAGAGAACTCAGTATAACATGGCTTAATAACCAGAATGTCAAAACTAGGCCCTAATATTAACCAGTACCTAAGCTACTACAAGGCTCTTCTCAGAAATATTGGAAAATACTGAAGGTTTGATACTGATACTTTTCAATACTTCTGTCAGTATCAGTATATCGGTATTTGGTATCAATACGCCAACCACTACCATAGACATGAGACTGGAGATCTAGACAGGTATTGCCAACATTCTCCATCTGATCTAATGAGAAGACAGGAGAGGAGACGAAGCTTTGACTCACAACGAGATTTCTTTATATTATAACGAGATTGAGAGAAGACGTTTTCTGAAGAACGACTGAATCATTAAACTGATCAATACCTGTTGCACCCCTTTCAACTCAATTATTCAAAACCATATGACATTTATGAGTCTGTCGTCCACAGCAGCTGAGGCTATTTTATTCCACAATGTTACCTTGAAAAGACAAAAAGATCATTTACTGTGACTTCACACCTTTACAGTAATTATTGATTTAAAAATGTCCCCAGTTGACTTTGACAGAACTGAAAAAAAACCTTTTGTGCTGACAAGAGAACACGGTGAACTTTGTTGAGATATTATCCAAAAAACATAGACTGTATATAAATTATTCAAGTGATCATGGGCACGAAGTGGTTCCTGTAATCTCTGCTTCCAATTCAACAAATACAATTTTGCATTGAAAAAGCGAGGTCTCTCTTACTGCCACTGCTGCTGTCAGGTTCGCCATTCTACCCATAAAATATTGGTTTTATTTCACAATTTTGTCACTAAATCAAGATATGAACATTAATAATGCCCCAAGTGCCTTATTTCCCCAAGGTCACTCTTGCTAGCGTTAGCAACAGGTTGATTGACAGCGTTGCTAAGCACCTGCTGACCTGTCAAACCAGCACTGGAGGAGGGAAGAGGCATTAACCTCAACAGCCTCGCTCATAATTGGCTCTGTGGTTTTGAGCTCAGATTTCCAAATATGGTACCTGCTATAACTGCTAACCTCAATGAGCTTCATTTGGAACCAAATGCTGCGAGTGAGTCACAGTCCCTGATTCCACTTCTATTATAGGCTTTATCATGGAACATGTTCTACAAATCAGCAATTGGACAGTTAACCTCTGTATCTGATTTTTAAACTGTTAAAAATGTGAAAAACAGAACTAGGTCATTGTAAACAGTTTGCAGAGTCAGCCCAGAGTTCTTCCTCACTCTCCTTCTGCATTCAGAGCAGCCTAATGATTCACTGCAGTGAGTTTAGAAGCACTTTTTTATTTATATTGTAGTCATTTTGACCTGTGCTTCCACATACCTATTCTTCCTGGGGCCATTGACCAATGTTGCATGTTTGTTTGTTTTTTTGTGATGGGGGAAACCAGAGTCCCCAGAGGAAATGCACCGAGACACGGGGAGAACATGCAAACTCAATTTCAATTAAATTAAATTTTATTTGTCTTTATTTATCTTCACAATTTTATTTATCTTTATTTATCTTCACAGTGAAAAACATGGAAACATCATCTAACATAGACATCAGCAAACACATTGTCCCATCCTCAGTCTCTTCATGAACACATGATCCTTGGTGCCAGAGCAAAAAACCCACCGGCAGGTGCAGTATGGGAAAATTCTCTCCAGACACTGTTGCCAACCAGCTGTCGCCATGCGGCACCTTCAGACCTGAGAGCTTTGAGGAACCAGTCACTTTATAGAGAGCAGGGTTCAGATGGACAGGCAGACGTGTGGGGGACTGGACATCAGCTTATTTGGGTTCAGGGTTTCAACCAGGCAGATGGGGCTCAATCCAGGCAGGTGGGGGCTCCATCCAGGCAGGTGGGGCTCCATCCAGGCAGGTGGGGCTCCATCCAGGCAGGTGGGGCTCCATCCAGGCAGGTGGGGGCTCCATCCAGGCAGGTGGGGGCTCCATCCAGACGGGTGAGTGGAGAGGGGGAGCTAAGGTCTGGTCAGCGTCTGCTCACAGGAGGACATCTGGAACATCTGAAACAGCTCCACTCCCAGAGGGAGCAGAAGAGAAGAAGAGAGAGACACTGGTGAACAGCAGTGAACTGATTTGTCTGTGAAACATGAGGTTATGGGACAGAGATGAAGGAGAAGGAGCAGTTAGAATAAGAGGACAGAGGCTCAGGGCTCCATACTTCCCCCAGACTCTAACTCCTGGAGCAGCCTGACTTCAGCTGTGGAGTTAACCCTGCTCCTCTAACCTGGCCATAAGCTTTCTCATAGAAGAATGTTTTAAGCCTAACCAGAAATGTAGAGACTGTGTCTGCCTCTCTGACATGAGGTGGAAGCTGATTCCAGAAAACAGGAGATTGGAAACTAAAAGTTCTACCTCCCATTGTGAGTTTATTAAACCTGGGGACACTCGTAGCCCTGCATTTTGTGAGTGCAGTGTCTGTTTGGTTTGTAAGGTGCTGTCAGGTCAGTAATACAGGATGGGGCCGTCCCATTTACAGCTTTATAGGTGAGAAGAAGGATTTTAAATTTAATTCTAAACTCGACCAGGAGCCAATGAAGTGAGGCTAACACCGGAGTAATGTGTTCTCTTCTATTTGTTCCTGTTAATAATGTTGCTGCTGCATTTTGAACAAGCTGAATGCTTTTTAGTAGCTTTTAGGGCAGGCTGCAGCAGAGAGTTACAGTCTGATCCTGATGAAATAAATGCACGGACAAGCTTTTCTGCATCATTTTTGGATAAGATATTTCTAACTTTGGCGATGTTGCGGAGGTGGAAGATGCTGTTTTACAGACTGGTCATTGTTCACATGGTCATTTTGACCAGGTTTTATTGATAAGTACAACTGTGTGTCATCTGCATCACAGGAAAAGTTAATGCTGTGCTTTCTGATTACATTTCCTGTGGCAGCATGTAGAGCATAAACAGAATGGGTCCAAGTACTGAACCCTGTGGCACTCCGTAGTTAACATTAGTGCACTCTGAAGATTGACCATTTACACTGATAAACTGGTACCTCTCAGATAGGATTTAAACCAGCACAAGGCCACTCCTCTAATCCCTACATCACATTCTGATCTTTGTAATAAGATGTTGTGGTCGATCGTGTCGAAGCTGCACTGACGACTAATAAAACCAGGACTGAGAGCAGCCTATTGTCTGCAGCTGATAACAAATCATTTGTGACTCGAACTAATGCAGTTTCTGTGCTGTGATGGGGTCTAAATCTTAAACAGGTTGTTGTCCTGTAGGTGGCAACAAAGCTGTTTAGTTGCAACTCTTTCTAGAACTTTTGAAACAAAAGGAAGGTTTGATATTGGTCTGTGGTTGGCCAGAAGGCCTGGGTCTAAACTGGGTTTTTTCAGAAGTGGTTTAATCACTGCATATTTAAAGGACTGTGGGACGTAGCCTGTCTCTAGCGAGGTATTTACTATATTCAGTATAATACCATTAATTAGGGGGAAAGTTTCTTTAAAAAGCTTAGTGGGTATTGGGTCTAGAAGACAAGATGACGTTTTGGAGGACATTACAACTGATGTGATCTTTGCTTGGTCCACTGTGGAGAAGCAGTCCAAAATTTTAGCTGGTTTACAGAGGCCTCTACTTCTAAAGCTTTAATTTGATCGAGGCTGATTGTGGGAGCAATTTCATTTAATTTGTCTCAGATAATTACACAATTATCCGAGATTTTATTATTGAAAAATTTTAGAAAGTCATCACAATTTAGAGTAGCCGGAATACACGGTTCCACCGAGCTGTGGCTGGTGGTCAGCCTGGCTACAGTGCTGAACAAAAAAAAAACTGGGATTGTTCTGGTTTTCTTCTATTAGAGTTGAGTAATACCTGGTCTTAGCCTGATGTAGGGCCCTTTTATACCGTATTTTCCGGACTATAAGCCGCTACTTTTTTCCCAGGCTTTGAACCATGCGGCTTTTACAAAGGAGCGGCTATTCTGTGTATTTTTCTTTCACCACTAGGGGGCGCTCTAACCGGAATTTCAAAAACAAGATAGACGGAAAATTAATGCAAAGAAGAATATGCTACTTTTTACTTAGCAGATATAACACGCACGACAAATTACTAACTGGTAATTATTTTCAAATCCTCGCCCCTTCATCATGAAAAGCAAGTTTTAAGTTGAAGTCATCGATCTTGCTCCAGGAAGGAAACCGCTGTAGAGCCCTGCACCCACAGGACCCACGGGACCCAACACAAAACAGGACCATGGATGTATAATAAGAGCATTCTGAAAGCTTATTGCGAGCGCGGGCGGGAGCGCGCGGTAGCGGTACTGAAGACTGCGGCGTGCAGGAGCGGGACTGAAAATTGTGTCCCACAGACCTCTCCTGTGCTGCTGCTGTAAGCTCGGCGTCAGCGGAGATGATTAAAGTGACTTGTGGCTTCACTGCACAGAAGAAATTAATGTCAATTACCGGTTCTTTTCTGTTTTTGACCTCGTTTTAATCAGTACAGTTGCTGCCGTGTTAAAAGTCCCTGTTCGGAAAGAATCTGTTCAGGTTCATAAATGTACATTTACAGTACAAAATCGTTCTGTATATGCAGTAAATATCTCATTTTTCAACATAGATATCAGCGGCTTATAGCCCGGTTTAAATAGAGTGGATGTGGTTTATATACCGGTGCGCTCTATAGTCCGGAAAATACAGTAAATTAAGAGACAATTTTTCCAGGCATTCAGAGACTGCTCTGAGCTGGAGTGGCACCAGATCTTTTCTAATTTGCGGGCTGTTTGTTTAAGAAGACGAGTTTCAGAATTAAACTATGGTGAAACTCGATTTGGTTTAGTAACTTTTTGTTTTAGTGGAGCTACTTTGTCTAAAACTGTTTTTAATGAGAGCATAGCTCTGTCAACAAACTGATCGGTAACTGTGGGACCTGTGGACTGGAGCTGAGGAAGCTGCTTCCTTGAGACCTGGTTTTCTCCAAAACGCACGCCAATTATCAGCAAAGCCTATGTTGTTTTTGGGACACCATCTCGATAACCAGCGGTTACATGATGAAAAGCGGCTGTACATTTCGTCATTGGTCAAATTCGGCAGGGGACCAGAGAATATTATGGCATCCGACATTGACTTAGCGAGTTTGCACACCGATCCTACGTTCAATTTGAGCACCTCTGATTGTCTCCTCCGGGCGTCATTACCGCCAACGTAAATCATGATACGATGGAACCTACACTCACTCTGGGCTAGCATCTTAAGGTATCCTCCAATGTCACCCACTCTGGCCCCCGGTAAACACCTAACAGTGGCCGCTGGTAGCCTCACGTCCCTGACTATAGAACTTCCAATTACCAGAGTCGTTGGTACAGTCGGTGTGTTGCTGAGGGGAGCAAACCTATTTTGGACGGGAAGCTTCGGGTGCTCTAAGTGTTTGCGTTTAGCACTATGCTTCCTCCTAACCGTGACAAATCCGTCCTCTTCTCCCGGCTGCTGGGGGAAAGCTGGGGGGCTAGTCTTGCTAACATTGCTACTGCTGTTAGCGCGGTCCGCGGTCCCTGACGCTGCCTGGCTAACTCGATTCTCTTCCTCCTCCACTGTGCGGAGCTGCGCTTCTACCTGCTCTAGCCTGGCCTCCAAAGCTAAAGACAAACTACACTTAATACACCTGGGGCCTGTTCCAGAAAGCGGGATATGTGAAAACTAAGTTAATCCTGAGATGAGGGAAAATCTGGGTTTTCTGTTCCAGAAAACGACGCAACTGAAACACTGAGTCAGTCACCATGGTAACAGACTCTGTGAACTTAACCTGCTCGGGACAGGTTTTCTTGAAATGAGTTTTTTCGCTCCTCTCACATGAAAATCGCTTTGAGACAACGTGGCTTATCCATTCCTCCTAAACCCGATTGACACTGAAGCACAAATTATTAGAAACACTTTGCGCCACGAGAGAATCTTTCACCCCAGGCCGGATATTCTCTCTTTTCCAGATGAATATCTGTTTGAGCGCTGCTGCTTTTCATCAAACGGTATCATTTATCTTAAGGCCTCCGGCCTCACATTACAAACTTAACACACTGCGGATGTGCGCTCCCTTCCCTTCACATTTTTATGCCAGTGGAAGTTTTCTTTATAATATTGGTGACGCGGAGCACTATGGCAAGACAACAGTGCAGAGCGGTGAGGACAGTTCCCCTGGTGCTGAAACGCCTGTTGCCGGTGATGGTGGTGGAGGCACTTGTGTCCATGGGGGCGCTGGGCTCAGAAGAGCTTCTTCCCCCAGGGCCTTCAGCCACTGGGTGGTTAGCGTTTTGGCTGAGGGCCTCACCTCAGCCTCGGTCACAGTGGGTGGAGGTGGCCCTCCACCTGTTTTTTTGGCCTCTGCTTCTTTCTGTTGGCTGAGCAGAACTCAAATGTTATTTTTTTCTCAAAACATATTTTCTTGAGTGTTCATGTGCACAGTCACATTTGAAATGCAGCCTATTAAAGTATAAATGTACAGGCTAAACATATCAAGTTTTCATTTCCTAAGTGAGGTTTTAAGTGGGAGGTCAGGTTAAAACAGCATTTTGTTAATAATTTGCATTACTATTTCAAGCAGCCACTGAATTTACATTTACTTTAACAACCTAAGGCATTAAAAAAACATGCCTTACCACTTTGGATGATATTTTTATATTTCATTTTTCGTTGCTTCCAAGTTCTTTTCTCCCCTGTTGGTTTGCACCTAAACAAAAATCAGATTTTATTCCTATTCTAGGCAAATAAGCGATGATCTTACAGTTTAATGTGAACTCAACTGAACAGTTCAAACTTACGCACTGACTCGGCCACAGTTTCCTCCCATGATGCCTCTCTCTCCTTTGCCGCTGCAGGTGTTTGATTTACCACAGAAAATGTCTCCTCCCCGTAGCCTCCATGAGGACCTCCAGCTCCAGCTGAAGTAACTCCATCTCTTTTTGGTCGTTGTCATGGTGACACTCATGGTTTCAGGATCCATTGACTATGGCTTTTTATAGTAGTCGTGCACGCGCGTAACTTGAGGTGAACCTACTCAGAGATGATTTACCTCATTCATATCAGTGGTTCTGGAACCAGAAACTCAGAGTTTCCCGTCTCAGAGTAAATTTACTCAAAGTTCAGGGACAGACTCAGAGTTTGTTTAACCCGCTTTCTGGAACAGCCCCCTGGTGCTATCCTTTTCGCTAAAGGAGGCAGGTGACTCGCTGTACATACGGCAAGCTGAGCAGAACAGAGGGGTGAGTGAAGAGGTAGACGCCATGGCTAAGGCTAAGCTAGGCAAAAGCCCAGCAAGCTAAGCGAGGCTAACAGAAACACTAAGCAAATGCAAAAGTAGAGCTAAGCGGAGAGTTTAGATGACGAAGACACGCACCTAGAGCGGAAAGCAGATTTTAAAATTGACTTTTAGACTTAAAATGACAAATATACTAGCTTCACAGAGACACAGATAAGCTAGCACACTGTCGATACACAGAACAGAATACACTCACTGGGAAGTGACGTCAGCCTCTCCACACAGAAAGGCCCGGGTGACCTGAATGCTAGCCACTCAGTCACCGTGCCACTTTTCACAACTCTCAGAGATAAAAGGAACAATCTAGCAACAATTAATATGTTATAATGTGCACCTCCTGATTAACAGCTCAGTCTTCAGTGTTAGGTGAACCAATTAAAGCAGTCTTATTATGGTGCTGTTTCTCACCATTTACTCACCCAAAGTTGGATTTGGAGTGATTCTCGCCTCGTTTTCACCTCCACTGGTGGATGTAACGGCGGCACGGTGGCTGAGTGGCAACACTCAGGCCTCACAGCAAGAAGGTTGCGGGTTCGATCCCCGGGTCGCCCGGGTCGCCCGGGCCTTTCTGTGTGGAGTTTGCATGTTCCTCCCTGTGTCTGGATGGGGAAACCGGAGCACCCGGAACTAAAACATGCAGCACCCCTATGAACTAACATCAAGGACCATGTTGTCCACCCTCCTGTGGGCTCACCACCTGCAGAGGGGTTCATAGGGGGGGTCAGGTGTTATGAGGATTGGGCAGCACGCTGCCCCCGCAACCCAGCCAGATTAAGCGGGAGAAGATGGATGGATGGATGGTGGATGTAGTTCATCCTCCAGTTTAATTTCCTTAATTCATGATCTAATAACATCACATAACATCTGCTACTCAGTAGGATGATGTGCAGCTGTTCACAGGAGGGGCCAACAGCAGGTAGCACTTTGTTATGATGATGTTTTGGGCACTGCAATTTTCAGCAGACTTGTTTCTTGTATTATTCTTTTGTCTTTTATTATTAAAAGAAAATTTGTCTGAAAACATATATATATATGTCTGTGTGTGTGTGTGTGTGTGTGTCTTAGATGATAAGTTTGTCTTAGATGATAAGTTTAGCAGACACAATATGTCTTGTGCAAATATCTGACGCTCAGAT
This sequence comes from Odontamblyopus lacepedii, assembly GCA_034769755.1. Classification (NCBI taxonomy): domain Eukaryota; kingdom Metazoa; phylum Chordata; class Actinopteri; order Gobiiformes; family Gobiidae; genus Odontamblyopus; species Odontamblyopus lacepedii. The sequence goes on along the minus strand of CM068345.1, from coordinate 45,441,142 downwards.
ATTTAATAACAGAATCACCTGTCAGTCTCTTCTCCCTTGCTGATGGCTGTTTACATGCACCAAAAATCTAATGATGATCAGATTCCTGGAGTTATTGGATCAGTGAAATGTTCTGTAAACACCTCCTGTCAATGTAAACACGAGTTTATTGTTCAATATCCTGTTTCTCACATGGAGATATCAAGTCCATATGTTTGAGCGTCATGGACATAACAGATGTTCTTTGCCTCATTGGTTCAGACTGTATGAATGGAAACAGCTAACCCACTGGCTGCTGCATTCCAAACACTTGGAGGAGCTGGATTACTCGGCCCCTCTCTCTATAACTGATGCTGTCAGACAAGATATTTTGTCTGACATCAGTTGCCAGCAGCACTGCCACCACACCAGCAGTGCTGCTGGCTTTAACAGCCTTGCTCTTGATTGGCTATTTCAATTCTAAATATGGATCATACTCCTAGTTCTTTATAGAGTTCTAGGCCTCATCCGTGATCTTTACCTGGAATTTACTCATTTTTTAAGAGCTTCACTTTATTCGTATGGTTTTGGATGTTACGGTTGTCATAGCTCTTTATTTTCTCATCAAAACAATCAAATTGGCTCACGATATTTATTCACATACCCCTAAAATTACAAATTACATCTCATTTTTGACTAAACATAATTTTACAGTGATCTACCTTTGTAGGGTATTATACTTCATTCACTTCATTTTCAGGAAAAGTTCATTTCTTTATCTTCTTTATAGAGTTCTATTTTTTAAATTATTTTTTTAACCTTCATTTACCCAGGAAAGTCCCACTGAGATCACTAATCTCTTTTTCAAAGGAGTCCTGCCCTGCACACATCACTTTCATACTAGGCAATGTGGGTGAAGTGTCTTGCCTAAAGACACAACACCAGTTTTTTGTGACTGGCGCCCCCCTGTGGCACCTGGAATTCCCAGGGTCTCCTATCCAAGTACTAACCAGGCCCGGCCCTGCTGAGCTCCTGAGATCTGACGGGATCAGGCTTTGACAAACCAGTATGGCCACTTGAAGGCCTTCTAGGCCTCGTCTGTGATCTTTGCCTGGAATTTACTTTTTTTTTAAAAGCTTCACTTTACACCATTTTAACACCAAACTGTTGTATTACTCCATACTGATTACATTAGAAAACTCAACTTCAGTAGTTGACAAAACAGACAATGCTGTCGGACCCGGTCCTCACCATGTATGAGGGATGATGCTGTCTGACTGTGGTGATTGTATTAACCACGGTCCTCACCATGTAAGAGGATGATTCTGTCTGACTGTGGTGATTGTGTTAACCACGGTCCTTATCATGTAAGAGGATGATTCTGTCTGACTGTGGTGATTGTGTTAACCACGGTCCTTATCATGTAAGAGGATGATTCTGTCTGACTGTGGTGATTGTATTAACCACGGTCCTTATCATGTAAGAGGATGATTCTGTCTGACTGTGGTGATTGTATTAACCACGGTCCTTATCATGTAAGAGGATGATTCTGTCTGACTGTGGTGATTGTATTAACCACGGTCCTCACCATGTAAGAGGATGATTCTGTCTGACTGTGGTGATTGTATCAAACATGGTCCTCACCATGTAAGAGGATGATTCTGTCTGACTGTGGTGATTGTATTAACCACGGTCCTTATCATGTAAGAGGATGATTCTGTCTGACTGTGGTGATTGTATTAACCACGGTCCTTATCATGTAAGAGGATGATTCTGTCTGACTGTGGTGATTGTATTAACCACGGTCCTTATCATGTAAGAGGATGATTCTGTCTGACTGTGGTGATTGTATTAACCACGGTCCTTATCATGTAAGAGGATGATTCTGTCTGACTGTGGTGATTGTATTAACCACGGTCCTCACCATGTAAGAGGATGATTCTGTCTGACTGTGGTGATTGTATTAACCACGGTCCTTATCATGTAAGAGGATGATTCTGTCTGTGGTGATTGCACAGTCTCTGCCATTTAGGTTTCTGTGTCTGCACTGAGCTGCTTTTCTTTCAGAATCATCCTTGTGAAGTCCCTGTTTCTCCTCATATAGTTATATTTATCCCCCGTGATGACAAACATATAAATGTTTGAGTGACTGTTTAAGCAAGTGTTTTTAGAGAACTTATTTGGAAAAGGCATCAGAAGTTTTATTTTGACACCACGTGCTGTTCCTTTCCTGAAGTCTGAAGACACTCCATCCTCATTAACGCCCACTGAAAATGCACATGACATCACCGGTGTAATTGTCAGATCACTTAAAACAAAAGTCTGCGTGTGCTGCACTGCTGCTGCTCACACACACACACTGCTATCAGAGCAGAGGCATCGGGGTGACACGCTGTGGGGAGGAGGTCACCTATGGACCATTGAGATACTCTAGACTTTTTACACCAAATGAGGCGAAAGAGCTTCCAGAAGAGAAACCAACCGAAACAATCACCCAAATGCCACTGAAATGGTGCCGCACACCGACATTTTAACAGCCTTCACGACATGATTTTTTTAAATTTTGTGCTACTCTTTGATTCTTGTTCATGGCCAGGGTTAGTCTACAGAACTACAGCTCCTAATGCTCAGCTATATTACTTTACTCCATCTACTGTTAGACTGAACTGTAGGGGCTGGGAAACAATTAAAAAAAATAATAAAAATGACACACTAATTGTTCTGTGCTGTAAACACACACAAAATTAGATCTGATGACTCTAGTTATCTCATTTTACTGACCTTATAAATGTACCAACTGTGCTTAAGTCCATATCCCATTAGCTCTTCACTCAGCAATTTCTCAGAAGTCCTAATTGTTTTATCTCATTCTCTGGTAAAGGAACAGATATGACAGAAGTGAGCGGGTCCCATTTGTAGCAGCAGCAGGAGGTGGATTACTCGGCTTTCAGCGCAAATGAAACATGTGCGGCTCATGTAAGAAATCAGTGTCTCAACAGAATATCAAAGTTGTGATCATTGCAGCACATTAAAAACAGAGACAGCACGACAAGGATTACTGATACTTTGCAGAGAGAAGCTAACTGGAGGCACTGCTCTGTCTGAAGCTGTTACTCAAGTTAGACTTTAATCCGATCTTTATTTTAACACAATCTGGCCATAAGAGATGGTATACTTGGAAATACAACAGATGAGCTGATTTGTGCTGTTTAACAAATCCCTCTCGATTAACAGTACAGTCACAAACTAGTTTTTTCACATAGTGTCATCCTTTTTATTGAAAATCAAACTCCTAAACAGGACCATTAGGGTGGTCCACAAAATAATGGCAAAAATAAAACTTTTTAAAAGTGCCTTTTTAGTTTTTGGTTCCAACTGGGCCAAAATAAGTAAATCATTCAGTGAAGTTTCACTTGATTTCAACAATTTTTACCATGGTCACACAACCCCTGCTTTTTTGTGCCACAGCGTAAAACTGACGATCACCAGTTGTCAGAGGGTAGAGTAACATTCTGTGTTACAACTTCTGACAAAACACATGCATTGTTATAGAAATAGTACCAAAAAAAATCTGAATCTATCCATATGCACACATATCCAATATGCTCTATATATTTAGACTATGTAAAGTGAATGCATGGCACACTGACAGTAGTCGACAATAATTCTGAATTTCAATTTTCCAAACTACCATCATATTTTTAGTTTATTTGACAGAAATGCACAATAATTCAAAAGTGTGTTCATGCACTCCTAACTTCCAGTTTGTCATCTCTGCATCGTTGGAGAAGCTCTGCCCAATATGGGAGACAATTTCGAGGTCTCTCATTAGATGTGAAGCCAGTCAGCCCCACACGGTTCTGTTTTCAAGTCATCACATCTAAAAACAGACCACTATAGAATGAGCCTCTTTGTAAGAACTTAGGGAGTAGGGGTAGGGAGTCCACCGGGTGGGTGGTAAGATGGCGGCCGCAGGGCAGACATGCAGCAAGATAGGCTCCGTGAGTTTGACAAACAAAGCTACTGCAACGGACAAACAAACCTTTCTCGACCCTGTAACTGGCTACTGATCATTGTAATATTAATATGCTTGACCATATTCGCTTCACAACAGCTGGACAAAGAGAAAAAGGTGGACATAGGATATCACCCAACATTAAGGAGTCAAATAATTCTGTATTCCATGATCCTAAAAAGTGGGTGAGCAAGGGTGTCCTCAACAAATAATAAGGAAAAGGACACTCACAACAACAACCGGCCTTTTTTTATCTTGTTACTTTAGCACTTTTAGCAGGTGATGTAGAAATAAACCCTGGGCCACTACTACCTGACAACCCCCAGGAGCCCTCTGGATTACCACTACAGCTACAGCTATCCCGGCTAACATGGCTACCTGAGCCCTCCAGTGGAACGATCAATCCCAGCCTCTTGCTAACCTCGAGCAATGCAACTCTAACCCGACACACTGATTCCTACCTGGTGATGCCGCGGTGGAACAACGTAGAGTCACTCTCACACCGAACCCAGCAGACATATTGGACCGGCGACCGGGCTCCTCCCGGCGTTGACATCGCTCCAGTGGCTCACCTGGCTGTGCTTACGGCTTACTGCCCAGCAGCCAGAATGGACCAGCGACCTGGCTTCTCCTGGTCTGGATATTGTTCAAGCTCAACAAGAACACCCAGGGACTGCTATAAAGCACGGTGCGGATATACACGGTAAGATTGCTATAAAACCAGACATCCACACGAAAAATGCAGCAATAGATAAACAGAGGACTACTAAACTTTTTATGACCGTTAATCATGCTAGAGTTGTGTGGGACCCAGCTCTAAAAGCAAAGGGTATATTTGGCGGCCACCTAAACATAAGAAGTGCAGTATCCAAAAGCGAACAGCTCCAACATATGCTAACAAACTCTAATATTGATTATCTGTGTCTGTCTGAAACCAAATACACCCCTGAGTTCCATTAATGTACCTGGGTATACTAAATTCAGAAAAGACAGGTCGCAACGTAAAGGGGGAGGTGTCATGATGTATGTTAAAAATAAGATCCAATGTGAACAAATAGCAATGCCAGAAAGTAACCTCGAGTGTATTGGTGTGAAGTTTACCCTGTCTCCAGAAATGTCATTTATAGTGGTAACGATTTATCGCCCCCCTTCAGCTAACGACTCGTTTTTTGATAATCTTATAGATGTGCTCAAGTCACTTAATAGCAGGGAAATTATCCTAATGGGTGATTTCAATCTAAACTGGCTAGATAAGACCCACAGGAAAAAAATAAAAGATATAACTTCAAAACACCACCTTTCACAGTTGATTAGCTCTCCTACACATATTACTAACATCACACAAACAATTTTAGATCTTATATTTGTTAACAATCGTGACCGAGTTACAAAAACATACAATCTTGTTACTGGCATGTCTAACCCTAGTGGTACGGAAACTACCCAAGTCGTGACACAAAAACACAACTGTGGACGGCAGCTCCTTCTCATTTATACCTAAAAGAAACCGACAGCTTCTAGAAAATGAACTAAAACAGATCAGCTGGAACAACACAAACTTGGGCACTGACTGCGAGGAGATAGATGAAGGACTAAAAACAACACTGAACCAAACCATATCCAAATACATCAACAAAGCCTGTAACAAACTGAATAAGAAGCCAGATCTCTCCTGGTTCAATGAAGGCTTGTGGCAGTTAATGAAAAACAGAGATGCAGCATTAAAACACTTTCTTAAATCACGCTCGAGCACTGATCGCTTCATTTCATTTGGACCATCCACAAAATGTAATTGAACAAATTGAACACAAGGGGATTTTGTGCACAGAAAGTATAGAAATAGCTAATCATTTCAATGACTACTTCATAAACTCTGTCAACGAACTAAAACTTAAATTCACACCAGTCCACTTCCTCAATAACTCTTTGATATGTGACACAGAACTAAACTTGGTTCTTGTAAATGAAACAGAGATAGGGAAGATACTCTGGATTGTCAAACTCCAAAAGTAAAGATGTATACGGACTAGACACAGCCATAATAAAGAACGATCAGGAATCTCTAATAAAGCCCATAACAAAATTAACAAATGCATCAATCCAGCAGAGCACCTTCCCTAACTCCCTAAAACATGCGCTGGTTATTCCAATACACAAGTCAGATGATAAAACTAAAATGAAAAACTATAGGCCAATCAGCATTGTACCTGTGCTTACAAAAGCATTACAAAAGTGGTCGCTAGGCAACTAGTGGATCACCTAGAAACCAACGCCCTGTTACATCCCTTGCAATTCGGATTTAGGAAACGGACTCTACAGACACAGCTGCTACCTTAAAGAAAATATAAAACAGTCCTTAGACAAAGGAGGTGTAGTAGGAGATCTATTTCTTGACCTACGCAAGGCATTTGACACAGTTAATCATAATATACTTTTCTCCAAACTGTCCAATCTTAATTTATCTGAAAATACTCTAAACTGGTTTATCTCCTACTTATCTAACCGCACACAGTCTGTCAGGATAAAACAAGCCACCTCAATCCCAAAACCCTGTACCACAGGTCTTCCACAAGGTTCAAATTTGGGTCCTGTTCTTTTTTCAGTATATATCAATGACTTGCCTACTGTGTGTAATGATGCTAAAATACAGCTATTTGCAGACGATACTGTCATTTATACCTATGGGACGAATATGGCCGACGTTGCAACCAAACCATCGTCAGTCATGGAAAACATAGCAACTCTGGCTGCACAACACCTGCCTCACACTAAATGTCAATAAATCTGCAGTTATGTACTTCACTAACAAGAAAAAGGAAACTGGACATGTCACTATAATGGTTAATGGGAAAACAACTCAAACTGTAACAGAGTATAAATATCTAGGATTAATGCTTGACCCTCTTCTCAACTTCAAGAAACACATAAAAAGGATAACAAAAACCCTAAAGTTTAACCTGGCCACTTTTAAAAATAGCAGAAACTCACTCTCCACTGAAGCAGCCAAATGTTTCCTTCTTTGCTAAATGTCGAACAGCCTTTGGTCAATCAGCTTTTTCCTTTAGGGCTGTTCATCCGTGGAATAAGCTCCATTCTGAGTTACTGAGCTTAAATAACCTCTCTGGTTTTAATCGAGAAGTGAAAGCATGTTTTTTTTTTAGAAAACCAGACATGTACGCACTTTTAACTGTAAGAATGAGCTGTGTATGTTTACTGGGATGTATGTGGTAGACAAGGAGTACTGTACTTGTATGTTAATGGATGTAATGTACTCTGTCTATGGAAGATTGGGAAGATTGTATACATGAAGTGACATGGGCTGTAAGTTTAAATGCACTGTAAATATTGCACTTTGACCCCTCCCCCAGAGGACTACAGATGGAACTTAGCTGTAAAACTAGAATCTGGTCCAACCATCTCTGCCTTAGTGCTTAATGTAACTGTACATTGTCCTTATAAATAAATAAATGAAATGAGTCAGTAGAAACAGAATGTTAAGAAATGATTAAAAAGTACTGCTACAGCCTCTGCACTGATGATGTTTATTTTTTACCATAGAAAAATTGCCATGGTAGTATACAATCCTCAAAACTGTGATGACAGTTGGAATTGTACTTTTTTTGGACGACCATCACACATTTGTTTTATGTAAACTAAATATATAGTAGTTTTAATATGCGCGCATGTGATTAGATGCAGAATGTTGTTGTCTTTTCACTGGTACTCTTGTTATAATGATATATGCATCTTGTGAAAAGTACTTACACAGAATGTGACTCTACCCCCTGTCGATTGCTGATGGTCACTTTTACGCTGTAGCACAAAAAACAGGGGTCATGTGACAGTGGAAAAAATTATTGAAATCAAATGAAACTTCACAGAATTTTTTTCCAGAATTGGAACCAAAAAAATCAAAAAGCACTTTTAAAAATATGAAGTTTGATTTTTTTATGCCACTTTAAGGATCATGAACAGGCTCCTGAAAATGTTTTTGATTCTACACACTGCAAATTTATCTGATTTGGCCAAGATTTAAAAACATCTATCAGGTTATTCATTTTGTTTTCAGATTTATGATCTACTTACTAGTTCTGAGACTGGTTCATTCTAGTCTAGAGGTGGTTTATCTTAAGATAACTTGTCAAGTAACATGAGCTTGCTGCATAAACAGATCATTTCACTACTTTTTCTGATAGATTTAAGTGTTTATATCTTAAATTTTGGCCAAGCATTTTTTGCACTACACACATTCATGTAGAACACCACCAGTGTGATGTCACTGCAGCCTTATACTACCCTACAAAGGCAAAACACCTTAGCCCACCAGTGTGAAACTGAGAAAATTGATGGCTATGCCGTTCTGCCGTGGTTTCTCGTATGGTTTTGGATGTTACGGTTGGCTCACGATATTTATTCACATGATAAAGGAGGTCTCAAATACCCCTAAAATGACATTAAATCATTTTTGACTAAACATAATTTTGCAGCGATCTGCCTTTATAGGGCATTATATTTGTTCTAATCATTCAAGATCATTTTCAGGAAAAGTTCATTTCTTTAACTTCTTAGGGTGTATTTACCTTGTTGACATGTTTCGGCTGCTGCTGCTGCATCTTCAGAACTGTCCTGGTGTTGGTGGTGACGTGTCATATATCAGCTGTTGTTACCTCCTGTAGGCGTGTTCAGCTGTTGTTACCTCCTGTAGGTGTGGTCAGCTGTTGTTACCTCCTGTAGGTGTGTTCAGCTGTTGTTACCTCCTGTAGGTGTGTTCAGCTGTTGTTACCTCCTGTAGGTGTGTTCAGCTGTTGTTACCTCCTGTAGGTGTGTTCAGCTGTTGTTACCTCCTGTAGGTGTGTTCAGCTGTTGTTACCTCCTGTAGGCGTGTTCAGCTGTTGTTACCTCCTGTAGGTGTGTTCAGCTGTTGTTACCTCCTGTAGGTGTGTTCAGCTGTTGTTACCTCCTGTAGGTGTGTTCAGCTGTTGTTACCTCCTGTAGGTGTGTTCAGCTGTTGTTACCTCCTGTAGGTGTGTTCAGCTGTTGTTACCTCCTGTAGGTGTGTTCAGCTGTTGTTACCTCCTGTAGGTGTGTTCAGCTGTTGTTACCTCCTGTAGGCGTGTTCAGCTGTTGTTACCTCCTGTAGGCGTGTTCAGCTGTTGTTACCTCCTGTAGGTGTGTTCAGCTGTTGTTACCTCCTGTAGGTGTGTTCAGCTGTTGTTACCTCCTGTAGGTGTGGTCAGCTGTTGTTACCTCCTGTAGGCGTGTTCAGCTGTTGTTACCTCCTGTAGGCGTGTTCAGCTGTTGTTACCTCCTGTAGGTGTGTTCAGCTGTTGTTACCTCCTGTAGGTGTGTTCAGCTGTTGTTACCTCCTGTAGGTGTGTTCAGCTGTTGTTACCTCCTGTAGGTGTGTTCAGCTGTTGTTACCTCCTGTAGGTGTGTTCAGCTGTTGTTACCTCCTGTAGGTGTGTTCAGCTGTTGTTACCTCCTGTAGGTGTGTTCAGCTGTTGTTACCTCCTGTAGGTGTGTTCAGCTGTTGTTACCTCCTGTAGGTGTGTTCAGCTGTTGTTACCTCCTGTAGGTGTGTTCAGCTGTTGTTACCTCCTGTAGGTGTGTTCAGCTGTTGTTACCTCCTGTAGGTGTGGTCAGCTGTTGTTACCTCCTGTAGGTGTGTTCAGCTGTTGTTACCTCCTGTAGGTGTGTTCAGCTGTTGTTACCTCCTGTAGGTGTGTTCAGCTGTTGTTACCTCCTGTAGGTGTGTTCAGCTGTTGTTACCTCCTGTAGGTGTGTTCAGCTGTTGTTACCTCCTGTAGGTGTGTTCAGCTGTTGTTACCTCCTGTAGGTGTGTTCAGCTGTTGTTACCTCCTGTAGGTGTGTTCAGCTGTTGTTACCTCCTGTAGGTGTGTTCAGCTGTTGTTACCTCCTGTAGGTGTGTTCAGCTGTTGTTACCTCCTGTAGGTGTGTTCAGCTGTTGTTACCTCCTGTAGGTGTGTTCAGCTGTTGTTACCTCCTGTAGGTGTGTTCAGCTGTTGTTACCTCCTGTAGGTGTGTTCAGCTGTTGTTACCTCCTGTAGGTGTGTTCAGCTGTTGTTACCTCCTGTAGGTGTGTTCAGCTGTTGTTACCTCCTGTAGGTGTGTTCAGCTGTTGTTACCTCCTGTAGGTGTGTTCAGCTGTTGTTACCTCCTGTAGGTGTGTTCAGCTGTTGTTACCTCCTGTAGGTGTGTTCAGCTGTTGTTACCTCCTGTAGGTGTGTTCAGCTGTTGTTACCTCCTGTAGGTGTGTTCAGCTGTTGTTACCTCCTGTAGGTGTGTTCAGCTGTTGTTACCTCCTGTAGGTGTGTTCAGCTGTTGTTACCTCCTGTAGGTGTGTTCAGCTGTTGTTACCTCCTGTAGGTGTGTTCAGCTGTTGTTACCTCCTGTAGGTGTGTTCAGCTGTTGTTACCTCCTGTAGGTGTGTTCAGCTGTTGTTACCTCCTGTAGGTGTGTTCAGCTGTTGTTACCTCCTGTAGGTGTGTTCAGCTGTTGTTACCTCCTGTAGGTGTGTTCAGCTGTTGTTACCTCCTGTAGGTGTGTTCAGCTGTTGTTACCTCCTGTAGGTGTGTTCAGCTGTTGTTACCTCCTGTAGGTGTGTTCAGCTGTTGTTACCTCCTGTAGGTGTGTTCAGCTGTTGTTACCTCCTGTAGGTGTGTTCAGCTGTTGTTACCTCCTGTAGGCGTGTTCAGCTGTTGTTACCTCCTGTAGGTGTGTTCAGCTGTTGTTACCTCCTGTAGGTGTGTTCAGCTGTTGTTACCTCCTGTAGGCGTGTTCAGCTGTTGTTACCTCCTGTAGGTGTGTTCAGCTGTTGTTACCTCCTGTAGGTGTGTTCAGCTGTTGTTACCTCCTGTAGGTGTGTTCAGCTGTTGTTACCTCCTGTAGGCGTGTTCAGCTGTTGTTACCTCCTGTAGGTGTGTTCAGCTGTTGTTACCTCCTGTAGGCGTGTTCAGCTGTTGTTACCTCCTGTAGGTGTGTTCAGCTGTTGTTACCTCCTGTAGGTGTGTTCAGCTGTTGTTACCTCCTGTAGGTGTGTTCAGCTGTTGTTACCTCCTGTAGGTGTGTTCAGCTGTTGTTACCTCCTGTAGGTGTGTTCAGCTGTTGTTACCTCCTGTAGGCGTGTTCAGCTGTTGTTACCTCCTGTAGGTGTGTTCAGCTGTTGTTACCTCCTGTAGGTGTGTTCAGCTGTTGTTACCTCCTGTAGGTGTGTTCAGCTGTTGTTACCTCCTGTAGGTGTGTTCAGCTGTTGTTACCTCCTGTAGGTGTGTTCAGCTGTTGTTACCTCCTGTAGGTGTGTTCAGCTGTTGTTACCTCCTGTAGGTGTGTTCAGCTGTTGTTACCTCCTGTAGGTGTGTTCAGCTGTTGTTACCTCCTGTAGGTGTGTTCAGCTGTTGTTACCTCCTGTAGGTGTGTTCAGCTGTTGTTACCTCCTGTAGGTGTGTTCAGCTGTTGTTACCTCCTGTAGGCGTGTTCAGCTGTTGTTACCTCCTGTAGGCGTGTTCAGCTGTTGTTACCTCCTGTAGGTGTGTTCAGCTGTTGTTACCTCCTGTAGGCGTGTTCAGCTGTTGTTACCTCCTGTAGGCGTGTTCAGCTGTTGTTACCTCCTGTAGGTGTGTTCAGCTGTTGTTACCTCCTGTAGGCGTGTTCAGCTGTTGTTACCTCCTGTAGGTGTGTTCAGCTGTTGTTACCTCCTGTAGGTGTGTTCAGCTGTTGTTACCTCCTGTAGGCGTGTTCAGCTGTTGTTACCTCCTGTAGGTGTGTTCAGCTGTTGTTACCTCCTGTAGGTGTGTTCAGCTGTTGTTACCTCCTGTAGGCGTGTTCAGCTGTTGTTACCTCCTGTAGGCGTGTTCAGCTGTTGTTACCTCCTGTAGGCGTGTTCAGCTGTTGTTACCTCCTGTAGGTGTGTTCAGCTGTTGTTACCTCCTGTAGGTGTGTTCAGCTGTTGTTACCTCCTGTAGGTGTGTTCAGCTGTTGTTACCTCCTGTAGGTGTGTTCAGCTGTTGTTACCTCCTGTAGGCGTGTTCAGCTGTTGTTACCTCCTGTAGGTGTGTTCAGCTGTTGTTACCTCCTGTAGGCGTGTTCAGCTGTTGTTACCTCCTGTAGGTGTGTTCAGCTGTTGTTACCTCCTGTAGGCGTGTTCAGCTGTTGTTACCTCCTGTAGGTGTGTTCAGCTGTTGTTACCTCCTGTAGGTGTGTTCAGCTGTTGTTACTTCCTGTAGGCGTGGTCAGCTGTTGTTACTTCCTGTAGGCGTGGTCAGCTGTTGTCACTTCCTGTAGGCGTGGTCAGCCTGATGGACCTGGCAGGTTGTTCAGACTGACCACGCCTCCCGTCGCTCGTGCTCTCTGGAGGAGGGTGTCCCAGGTGTGTGAAAGGAGGAACGCACCGTCGTCACAGTTGATGCTGTCAGTGCCTCGTTTCGTGATTTCAACGGCCTCCCTGATCCAGCGTTTGAACTTGTTCTCCGATCAAGTTACCCGTGCCCCGTCCCAATCTAGAATGTTATTTCTTTTACATTGCTCTGATATGGTGGATTTTAGGTTTTCCTGCTCTGCTTTGTCTCTTTGTGCTCCCCGCTGTTTCCTTTTCTTTTTCATGTTCCTTTTTTCAGGTGTGAAATATCCGGCCCATTTCCCCTATGTATGATTTATCGCATGATTTGCACTGGATTTCGTAGATGGCTAGGCAAGTTTATTTGTATAGCACAATTCGTACACAAAGTAATTCAAAGTGCTTTACAGAATAAGAAATACATTAAAATCACAATACAAACAATTCAAAACATAAAATAATCATCATTAAATTTTAAAATAGAGATGGGACATTAAATTAGAGGGAATTAGAGGGAAGAGTAGAGTGCGGAATGGAAAATGAAAAACCTTTCAGTCATATGCACAGCTAAACAGAACCGATTTTAGCCTGGAGTCAGAGAAGAGTCTGTCTCACATGTTCAGACTGTTCTAGGTTTTAGCTGCATGAGTCTGAAATGAGTCCCCGAGTTTAGTCCTGACTCTGGGACCAGCAGGAGGCCGGTCCCTGAGGTCCTCAGATGCAGATGGTTCATACGGCACTAACATGTCACAGATGGACTTTGGTGCTCGGCCCTGGAGAGACTTGTGCACAAGCAGAGCTGCTTTAAAGTCTATTCTCTGAGCCACAGGAAGCCAGTGCAGAGACCTGAGCACAGGACTTGTGTGCTTGAGCTTCCTGGTTCGAGTCAGGACCCGAGCTGCAGCGCTCTGGATGTTCTGGATGTTCTGTAGCTGTTTTACAGCTCGTTTGGAGAGGCCAGTGAGAGGCCGTTACAGTAATCTAACCTACTGGAGACAAACGCATGGATAAGTCTCTCCAAGTGCTTTAGACAGTCGACCTTTGATTTTTGCTATATTTTTTAGGTGGTAAAAGGCTGCAGATGTTATTGATTTGATGTGGCTGTTAAAGTTCAAGTCTGAGTCCATTATTACCCCTAGATTTCTAGCCTGATTTGCAGGTTTTAGAGAGAGACAGTGGAGGTAACTGCTGACACTGTCTCTTTGTTTCTGTGGCCAAACACTATGACTTCTGTCTTGTCTGAGTTTAGTTGTTTGCATCCACACACTGATCTGTTGGAGCAGTGGCAGAGTGAGTCCACTGGTCCATAGTCCTGCTGCAGTGAGACATAGATCTGAGTGTCGTCTGCATAGTTGTGGCAGGACACATTATTGCTGCGTATTAACTGGCCTGTAGGGGGCAGCATGTAGAGATTGAACAAAAGGGGGCTCAGGATCGACCCCTGGGGCCCCCACAGGTCAGGGCCATGTGATCTGAGACACAGTTTCCACTTTCAACAAAATACTTGTCAAGTAGGCGGCACGGTGGCTGAGTGGCAACACTCAGGCCTCCCAGCAAGAAGGTTGTGGGTTCGATCCCCGGGTCATCCGGGCCTTTCTGTGTGGAGTTTGCATGTTCCTCCCTGTGTCTGGATGGGTTTCCTCCGGGCACTCCGGTTTCCCCCATCAACCTAAAACATGCAGCACCCCTATGAACCCCTCTGCCGGTGGGCTCACCACCCGCTCACCACCCGGGTCAGGTGCTATGAGTATTGGGCAGCAAACTGCCCCTGTGACCCAGCCGGGAGAAGATGGATGGATGGACTTCCTGTCATGCGTTGCATTTTTATTCTGGTGGGATTTATCTTTGGGGTGTACTAACTGCTGGTGCTGCTTTTGTTTAAGGTGTGACTTTTGTGATTTTGTCATGTTTTTTCATGGCTCTCTGGATGGGTTCAGTTATTCCTCTGATGTATGGTGGTGTCACTGTGTTTTTGTGATCCTGCTGCCCTCGGTTGGTTTGTTGTGTTTTTTCGGGGGTTTATTGGTTTTATTGAGGACTTGGGGCCAATCCCATTTCTAATTTCTACCCCTTGCCCCTTAAAACTGAGCAACAAGGGCTAGGGGTTTAAAGTCAACCCCTACAAATTGGGACACCCCTTCAACAATCACAAACGTCATCAGAAGTCTCCGTCAGCTTTTACGTAGGCATCAGAGCGGAATGACACGCAGACCATTGGAAAGAACACAACCTGAGCTTCTCTAAGGGTTAAACCGGTGATATTGCTTTCAATTACTTGGGTTACAATATCCAAATAACAACTGTGTAGCACAGACCCTCGCAATTCATTCACAACTTTATTTCTATGCATCAACGATCACTCAATAACATATGTCATAAATAACGTGACACTACTCAATGCAGTATGAGTGATTTTTTCATGGGCATTTTGTGGAGAAAATTACCATTACGCACTGGAACAACGTTAAACTTAACACAGTGTTTATCACAAATTTTAAACCATAAATAATGGAGAAAATTTGTGAACTTCTTTGGTCTTTGGTCTCTTTGGTTGTGGCAGCAGCCATCTTGCCGGTGATTTGCAAGGCATTGTGGGAAATTGCTCATACCCCTCCACTTGGTTTGGAGGGGTATATAGCCCTTCCCCTGCCCCTCTGCCATAACAGTAACTGGGACACCGCTACACCTACACGTGAACACGCTAAATGGAGGGGCAGGGGGAAGTAGCAGGGCCAAGGGGTGTAATGGGATTCAGTCTTGTTGTCTTGCCTTTTGTGATGGCGCAGTTGGGATATTGACATTATTTGAGTGCTTGTGTGATGTGTCTCTCCTCTTCCCTGTCCATGTGGTCTGTGATGAGTGTGGCTCTACTGAATAATGTCCTTACAGCTGTTTGGATGTCCAGAGTAGATATTGGTCATTGGTCAGTATTGTCTTGAAAAAGAACCTAGAAAGTTAAAGATGACGTATTGAACATCTTTGGCGTGAGGTTTTTTTCTGTCCTGTGAATGTGACTTTTTAGTATTGATACCTGCTCAAATAAGTATCTAGTTTTGATACTAGCTTGTGTGTCAGATGCCTCCCGGTGTGCTGATGTCATCTCCTCTTTTCTGTGTTCCAGGTGAATGTGTTCATGTCCTTCATCGTTCCCATGGTCATCATTTCCACCCTGAACGGGATCATAGCCAATCAGCTGATACGGATGTTCAAGGAGGCGGAGCAAGAGAACCGCATGTGCGTCATCGGAGGAAATCCCACAGTGCTCGGCGTCAGCGTGGACCCCAACCGCGCCCAGTCCCTGCGTCACGGAGTCCTTGTGCTGAGTAAGTCCTGGTCACTCCTCTGCCCTGTGAAAAGAATACTGTATGTGTGGGAAAACGGCGGAGTAATTATGAATACTGCAGTCAATAATTCAAGTTATACTCTTACAATGGTATGTTAAAGAGTGTTCGTTATGCTAAATCGATTTTCTCAGGCTTTCTACCACGTTATCATGTTGTTCCCTCATCAAAAACATGCCTGAAGAGTGTGTATATATGTCTAGCAATCCCTCAGTCGTCCAGGTCGGATCAATAGCTAAAGAAAAATTCAGTTCTGTCAACAGTACAACATTTTTTTCAGTGATGACATTTTGCAGCCCCCTATGAACTAACATCAAGGACCATAGCGTCCACCCTCCTGTGGGCTCACCACCTGCAGAGGGGTTCATGGGGGGGTCAGGTGATAGGAGGATTGGGCAGCAAACTGTCCCCGCGACCCAGCCGGATAAAGCGGAAGAAGATGGATGGATGGATGGAGGGACATTTTGCACCTCGTCCAGGCTGCACTTGATGGAACTGAATTTTTCTTTTGCTGTAATCTAGCAATCTCTCCCACTCACCCTATGCTTATCTGTAAAATGTGGTCCAATGCCCAGCCCTCACCCATTTACATTATGGTTGCAACACTGGAGCTCCACAGGGGACTTTACTGACACCAGTTCTGTTCACCCTGTAACTCGTGTCGCATGCCGGAGTACTCTGATGACAGCCGTTAAGGGGCGTATCAGTAACAGTGATGGAGGGCAGTACTGGCAGCTCTTTGAGGACTTTGTGGTGTGGTGCACGACTAACCACCTTCAGCTGAACACGACTAACCACCTTCAGCTGAACACGACTAACCACCTTCAGCTGAACACGACTAACCACCTTCAGCTGAACACGACTAACCACCTTCAGCTGAACACGACTAACCACCTTCAGCTGAACACGACTAACCACCTTCAGCTGAACACGGACGGATGCTGTTGTTGTGTCCATGTGCGAGACACTTAACCCACCCTGCCCCAAGTGTCTCTGCACACTGCTGTATGAATGTGTGTGGATGGGTGAGTCCTTCCTTGTTGTAAAGCGCTTTGAGTCTTGAAGGTGGAAAACTATCTAACTAACGAACTAACTAACTAACTAACGAACAACCCTAACCCTAACTAACATATTGTTATTAAATTGTATTGTAAGTGCAAAATTATGGAGCCCAAACAAATGAAAATGATCTTGATCGTTTACTACTATCTTGTGCGAACATGTTTTTGAAGTAGATCGGTTTAGTCCCATGTTGTGCAACATTCCAGGCAAAGCAATGACATCTCCATGGAGACAAGGCAGAACCTCCAAACGAAAAGTTACATGATGCGCCTTAAAAGGTTTATATTACACAAATCTGACTTGCGTGAGATTTGAGCCATGTTCTAATGTCGCCTCATCAAAAACAGACCCGGAGTTGTGTTTTGGTTCATTCACACATCTTTAAGTAAACCTTTATTATTAGTCTGTCTACATCTCCAGCGCTCAAATGCTCTGTTACACCATGTGATGTCACAAAGTTAACAGTTCAGTCTTACCTTTAGTTTAGTAGAG